>VOPJ01015139.1:0-21949 GCA_014673585.1 Semibalanus balanoides | reverse complement strand
TGACTCTCAAACTGAACTGCCCTTCCTCGGTCGAGACAGGTAGCGCCACCACCACAGTGGGTAGATACTTTCAAGAGAGACTGTACACGCAAGGCACAGGACAGAAGACGGTTCCAACACAAAATGGAATGTGAGGGCTAATTCATACCGGCTGATTGATAACTAACGTAGCTGGCTAAAAGGAGTTCCATAAATGAACCAACACCTTTTCTGAAAACAGTCGCGCGCGCTCCATACTCATACTGACATTGCGAATGGTGACAATTTGCTCCCTTCGCCAGAGCCAATGAATACATACATACATGCATCACATTAGCACGGATCCGCTCATGCTTTATGCATCAATGCACTGTTTGTGGGAACATCCGAGAGACATATGGAATATAACACCAAGTCCTTTTGATCCAGCTCCCACTGCCAGCCTCCGACCTCTGCGTCGAGACGTCGGTCGAACCGCCCACCCCGCCGGCAGCAGACCCGCCCACCCCGCCGGCAGCAGAGCCGCCCACCCCGCCGGCAGCAGACCCGCCCACCCCGCCGGCAGCAGACCCGCCCACCCCGCCGGCAGAGACCCGCCCTCTCGGGCCAGCAGACCCGCCCACCCCGCCGCAGCAGGACCGCCCTCGGACCCTTCGAAACAGACGCTCTGCTGCCAGCCCCCCCACCCACCCTCCCAGTCTGACCCCGGCCACAGACATTCCACCTCCAGTCTCCAGTCTCCCGCTCCCGACCCTGGGGGAGGAGAACGGAGCGCGACCCCGTCTTATCGACACAGACGCCCGTCGCCACCCCCTCCCCACTCCCAGTAATCCCTTCTTATCGACCCACCACCCCCTCTCCCTCCCCCAGGAATCCCCTCTCACCGACGCAGACGTCGGTTGCCAGTCCGCAGACGATGACGTCCGTGATAAACCTCTGCTTCAGCTGCTCCGACAGCCCGGTGGACGTCTGACCGGCGTTGTCGAAAAACGCCGAGTACGAGTCGATCTCACGGTTACAGCCCTTCTTGATGGTCAGCGCATCGTCCACAACCTGCCGGGTAGAGGTGGTTATAGTGTGGCCCTACAGATGATCGCAGGTCAGCAGGTCACACTGTGGTCAGGTCACCCTCACCCCAGGTCAGTAGTGTGGTTATCGCAGGTCAGCAGGTCATGCTGTGGTCAGGTCACCCTCACCCCAGGTCAGTAGTGCGATTATCGCAGGTCAGCAGGGTTGTATGAGGGTCACAGCCGGTAGAACACAGCTGCAGTCGGCAGGGAATAAATTTGAGACGCGTCATGTCTCAGAATATCGTGCCGGCCGTTACCCGTTATTTCGGTCCTGCGCGGCATTTGACTGATCGACAGCGATTTGCAGATAGCGTAGCGATTGCAGATAGCGTAGCGATAAGGCTGTCATTTCCGGCCACCCACCTTCAGATCGGGGTGCAGCTGGGCGTCCGAGGACTCCTGGACGCAGTGGGAGGCCTACCCACCTTCAGATCGGGGTGCAGCTGGGCACCCCCTCCCCCCGGACTCCTGGACGCAGTGGAGGCCTACCCACCTTCAGATCGGGGTGCAGCTGGGCACCCCCGGACTCCTGGACGCAGTGGGAGACCTACCCACCTTCAGATCGGGGTGCAGCTGGGCACCCCAGGACTCCTGGACACAGTGAGGAGGCCAGAGTGTCTGCTCGCGCAGAGGGTTGTCATACACCACCGTGTCCAGAACCTTCGCCTCTTCAGGCGTCACCTGGCGAGAGAGTATCGATTGTACAGAAATCAGGCTAGCATTAAATGACATCAATTCACCAAATGGCATTCAAGTTAACTCATTTTCTCAATAACAGCACTTGTACCAGATATCAGAATGCTCCGCTCTTCAATAGGACACTCGGCGACATCAAATGTATGCATCCGATCTAATATCGGACAGAGCTGGGCACATTTGCAGTCTCCTGCTTGTTCGTACGATCGGAGCTGCTGACCACGCGCACTGTCTCTCACCTTAGAAGAAGAGTGGATCGGGAACTTGGCGACGTTTGTGACGAATGACAGGTGGTCACTGGGGTGCCAGTCTAGAGAGTAGGTCACCACGTCGAACTTGACCGTGTCCAGCAGTGAGTTGATCACGGGAACCACCTGCAAGTTAAGAGAGGGTTAAGGTGGTACGTCGATCCGAACTGGAATACGGGCCCCTGGCGTGGCCCATGCTTCAATGAAAGAAAGGTCAATAGTGTTTCGGCATTTTATGACAGTACCATCGGTATATCTGGTTCATGAAGACGGATAAATTGCGGTTGAAGTCTTTTTGGGGAGAAATGGGGATAAAAGAGTGGGGAGAAATGATAAACTGATGGATCGGTCACAGTGACTGATGTGGAGCGAATCGGTTTATTGTGAGAAAAATCGTCAAAAAACACACTTCAGCATCGCTCCTCTGGTCAGAAATAAACTATTGTCTTGGGACCGCACAACCAGATTCGTTAAATGTATGCACAGGATCGAGAGGGGGCTTTACACACACACCATACTTAAACAACACTTCGAAACCAGTTTCACGAAACCAGTTTGAATGAAACACTCCGGAAGCTGTCCAGTCGCTGTTTGGCCGACGTTTGGCCGTGTCACAGCGAGTTACTCGCGCAACAGCCAGTGGCTAGTTACAGCTTGCTCCGTTTCGGCTTCCCTTAGCTTGCAGTACTTTCTCATACCGTGCAGCTCAGTCCTGGAACAACCTGCCGGCAGCTGCCTCGGCTGCTCGTATGTTGCCAGCATCTGGACGGTGTTTTTTTAACGAATACAAAACTAAACCACAACGTGGAATGATTCGCCAATGTATGAGCTGAACTGAACGGGCATGACACTATCGCTTCTACACCAGGATAAATGCAACTCACGTTTCTTCAGTGCAAAACATTTGCGCTGCCCACCTGTTTTTTTTTTTGTGGCTGACATTTGGTGGCATCGCGACCAATGCGACACGTCACACAGTCGCCCAAACACGCTTCGGCAGCCGTCGTGTGTGACTTCTGGTCGTTCCGCGTCACGTAACAAGAAACGGGCTGCACGCAACACCAGTCGATAGCCTCAATCAGAGCTTTCCAATTTCTTAGTAAATAACTGCGCCGGCCAAATTAGATCCTGCCAAATCGCAATTGGCTATGGCGATAATAATACACAATCGACTTAAGCTGCAGTTATTATCGGATTGACCATAACATCAATTAATTGTCCCCACGGCACTGTCTGTTTCAGACCGCTTAAATTGTATTGGCTGACAGGATCCGAGGTTGAATCCAAGTAAAGGAACCTTGTTTGAACCCATAGTTCCACAGACTGCTGTCCCGTGGGACCTGGGCTCTGGAGCTTTAGTGAGAAACACTTTCCGGGTTTTGGACTTGTGAGCCTTGAAATTGAATGTAAAAAGTAATCTGCTGGAATTTGTTTATTTGTGGGCAGATATAAATTCACAATTATGTTTACATATGAATGGGTGTACGGAGTGTGGACTCTGGGCTTTGTCTGTACTACTAGTATTCGTTTTTTTTAGTTACGGCTCGTGTGGTCTGATGTCTTGTGAGAGCCCAAAGCTGACACCCCTGGTACCTACCTCCTCTCCCTTGTGCCCTGCAGGACAGTTACAGACTGCCAGCGACCCTGAGATGAAGTCATTCTGGACATCCACGATCACAAACGCCGTCACAGGACGCAAAATCTGAAACACAAACGGGGCAGGTCAGCTCCGGGACCGGGTCAGGTCAGCTCCGGGACCAGGGAAGGTCAACTCCGGGGTCAGGTCAGCTCCGGGACCGGAAAGGTCAGCTCCGGGACCGGAAAGGTCAGCTCCGGGACCGGGTCAGATCAGCTCCGGGACCGGGGCAGGTCAGCTCCGGGGTCAGGTCAGTTTGGGGTCAGTTCAGCTGGGGAACGGGACTGGTTCATTTGGAAGGAGTAATTTTGCAATTGCAGGAAAGTTAGGCCTGGAATCGGGCTGCTCAGGCGGGGATCAAACAACTTAAGAAACAGTTTATCCTTCTTAAAAAAGTTAAAACAATTTCGGACAGCTGAGAACTCTTTAGACGTCATTAAACAAGTAGCACGACACGTTCAGTATTGACCTGAGCACCAGCAGCTAAGATCTGCTCACTCACCCAAGTTACTACCACATGGAAACTGCCTTGTATGCAAACCCTTCCCTTCGATCGGCTAACTCACTGGTGTAATCCATTTGCTCCAGCACGTCAGAAATTCATCGCTGTCGATAAAGCCATCCTGAAAAAGTACGTCGGATTATATATATTTTCGTCTTTCTTCGTCTGTGACTTGTGAGACATCAGTCGATTCGGTTTAAAACGTTAATAAGGCACGGTTAGAAGGTAAGGCAAAATAATGACGCTATTATACGGTAGGTCTATGCTTTGCAACCTCATTACATTATCTTCTTTCAAATATGCGTAATTTTTAACGAATCGGATGGCATAACACTAACTGCTGCTAATATTTATATCTTGGGGGGGGGGGGTGCACCGCAACTCTGGGGTTATGTGGCCTAATTTGTATATGGAGGCAAGCCAAAGTCATCCGCCAGCTCCCTGTGTGAGGTATTTCTGAGAGATTGAGCGATCATAAACATATATCGTCATCGATCCTCGGAGTCGCGCTCTCACCTGATTGGTATCAAACGAGCTGAACATATGGGCCAGCTTCTTGATCTCCAGTGGGTACGGCGAACCTGACCCATCCCGGAACATCGCCCGGCACAGGGCACCGAACTCATCCACACTGAGCTGCCCGTCACTGCAACACGAGATGGACCGAACACACCCTCACTGAGCTGCCCGTCACTGCAACACGAGCAATGGACCCCGAACACACCCTCAGCTGAGCCGGGCCCGGTCACTGCAACAGAGATGGACGAACCAACACCCTCACTGAGCTTGCGTCACTGCAAACACGGAGATGCGACCGAACACACCCTCAATGAGCTGCCCGTCACTGCTAACACCTGAGATGGACGAACACACCCTCACTTGACTGCCCTAAACCGTCACATGCAAACACGAGATGGACCGAATCAAACACCCTCACTGAGCTGGCCGCGTCACTGCAACACGAGGATGGACGAAACACACCCTCACTGAGCTGCCCGTCACTGCAACACGAGATGGACGAAACACACCCTCACGAGCTGCCCGTCACTGCAACACGAGATGGACCGAACACACCCCACTGAGCTGCCCGCGACTGCAACACGAGATGGACCGAACACAACCCACTGAGCTGCCCGTCACTGCAACACGCAGATGGACCGAACACACCCTCACTGAGCTTGCCCGTCACTGCAACACGAGACTGTAACCGACTACACACCCTAAATGAGCTTGCCCGTCACTGCAACACGAGATGGACCGAACACACCCTCACTGAGCTGCCCGTCACTGCAACACGAGATGGACCGAACACACCCTCAATGAGCTGCCCGTCACTGCAACACGAGATGAACCGAACACACCCTCACTGAGCTGCCCGTCACTGCAACACGAGATGGACCGAACGACACCCTCACTGAGCTGCCCGTCACTAGCAACACGCAGATGGAACCGAACCACACCCTCACTGAGCCTGCCCGTCCAACCTGCAACACGAGATGGACCGAAACACCCTCACTGAGCTGCCCGGTCACTGCAACACAGATGGACCGAACACACCCCTCACTGAGCTCGCCGTCACTGCAACACGAGAGGACGTCAACACACCCTCACTGAGCTGCCCGTCACTGCAACACGAGATGAACCGAAAACACTCTCACTCAACCCTAAATCACTAGCATTGACCTATGGCGAGTTACAGCTTCCTCCGTTTCGGCTTCCCTTAGCTCGCAGTACTTTCCCATACCGTGCAGCTCAGTTCTGGAACAACCTGCCGGCAGCTGCCTCGGCTGCTCAAAACAAACATCCTGCCGATCAGAACTTTACCACGGTACCAGTAGGTCCGCTCCAGTTGGTACCACTAGGACATTTTTAGTTCCTAATTTTACGAGTACCAATATTTTATTCGCAGCATGATGGATTCGTCTGCAAATTGGTCAGAATTTCTCTTTGGCTTTCTTAGTCAACTTAGACCTGGTCGAAGTTCACTTGCTTCAAAAAGGGAAAACCCGAACCCGGCGGACAGAGACGGCGCTACCTTCTTAAAAATGGAGGGTCCACTGCCAGGGGGCGCTATACCCAGAATGAGCGCTCCGGGCTAGAGGGGTGCGAACCCCATGAACCTCCTGCATTTCACTTGGTGACTTGCTTAATTTTCCGGACCCTTCTTCGCAGAAAAGAGCAATTGAACTTATTACCAATCCTTCCACATCGGGAGGATAGGTTTCTGCTAGAAAAATCTAAACATCGCGAAACAGCCTAATAAGTAGACATTTGCAATGTCCGGTCAACGGTGGTGAACCATTAATAATTTCGACGAATCAAGACATAAATATCGAATATAAATGACTATGTTACACAGCGGGCATTTTTTGTTGCTTTTTCTAAAAATAAAGCTTTGACAACTACATATTCCCGTACAGCGGCACGCTCATGCAAGGACTGCACAATGCTCATCAATTTGGGACACATTTCCGACTAATGAGCGACTAGTTTAACGCGGATCATATCGACTTCCACTCGATGCGTTTTTCTCCATGCATATTCACAGCATTGAATCAAGTACATTTGGTATACATCAGATGATTAGCAATGTAATGCAGACTTGCAATGACTCACATTTTTTTTAGTCAACTCAAGTCTGACTCAACAGCCAAATGACTGACTCGACTCAATTCTGCTTCTTCAAACAGATTGAGTCGAATCTCGACTCTTGACTCAAGTGCTTTTTAAAAATGAGCTCAACTCAACTCATGACTCAAAGCCCAGTTTTAACCAAAATTGATTCGACTCAACTTCAAAAATATGTTTGAGTCGACTCTAATTGACTCATCATACAGTTGCAGGTTATTACTTGATTTGACCGTGTGTGCGGCGGGGGGAGTTGGAGTGTCAGAGAAAAATCGCATCGATCTAAAGTGTAAATTTGATTTGCTCAGGTGAACGGGCGTAGGTCCCATTGCCTCCTTAGCTATGTCCCTGTTGGATTTGACTCACATTTGTTTGAGTCGACTCAAGTCTAACTCACAACCGAAGAACTGACTCAACTCTTGACTCAAGTTCTGTTTCAAACATATTGAATCGACTCAACTCTTCACTCAAGTCCCGTTTTTAAAAAACTGGGTCGACTCAACTCATGACTCATCCAAAAATGTCTGACTCATCATCATGAGTCAATTCATGACTCAACTCTGAGTCACTTACAAGTCTGATGTAATGTTTGAAAACCTCTGTAGGTAAACGTGAGATCTGGACTGAAAGCTAGCAAACATACGAAACGCTGTTTCATAAATCTCCACTCGACTCTTAAACACAAAATGATAAACAATAAAATACAAACGTTGGCAGGACAGTGATCGCCTCACTGCTGTTCTGTGTGAGCCCGAGGCCCGAGGCTGAGTCAGCCACGGATGCGGTTGGGAGGGGGAGGGAGAGGGGGAGACACGGCTGTTGGGGACTGGGGTCGTCATCTCCCGTCCAAAATCAAAAGAAACCTCATTTCCGATCCAAAGGGGTGCGCCCATGGGCGTCGCCACCACTGGGGACAATACGGAAATTGCCCCTAGTAATTTTCAGACTCCCCTAATATGGTCCCATGTTTAAGTACACGTGCACCTGGATTTGTCCAAAGTAATTTTCAGATCGTGGCGATGCTCTTGAGTGCGCCGATCCAAACGCGGGCAATCACGACTCGAGGGGCGACACCTGCACTCGCAGAAGCGTTCCCCTTCCCCCGAGAGGCATGCAGGGGCGCTAATTGCACAGTCACAACGAATTTTGCCGCCCTCGGAAAGTATCTCGTCGCCCTCGGAAGGCATCATGCCGCTCTCAGAAGACATCTTGCCGCCCTCGAAAGGCATCATGCCGCCCTCGGAATGTATTTTCCGCGCTCACAGTGCATTGTGCCACCCTCGGAAAGCATCATGGCGCCCTCGGAAGACATCTTGCCGTCCTCGGAGGGCATTTAGCTTCCCTCAGAGCGCATCATGCAGCCTCCAGAGCGCATTATGCCGCCCTCGGAAGGCCTCGGAAGACATCTTGTCGCCCTCCGAGCGTATTATGCCAACCTTGGAAGGCATCATGCTGTCCTCGGAAGACATCTTGCCGTCCTTGGAAGGCATCTTGCCGCCCTCAGAGTGCATTATACCGCCCTTAGAAGACGTCTTGCCGCCCTCGGAAGGCCTCGGAAGACATATTGCCGCGCTCGGAAGGCATCATGCCGCCCTCGGAAGACATCTTGCCGCCATCAGAAAACATTTTGTCGCCCTCAGAGGCATTATGCCACCCTTGGAAGGCATCATGCCGCTATCGGAAGACATCTTGCCGCCCTAGGAATGCATTTAAATGCCCTCAGAGCGCATTATGTCGACCTCAGAACGCATTATGCCGCCCTCAAAAGACGTATGGCCGCCCTCAGAAGGCATTCTGCCGCCATCAAAGTGCGTTATACCGTTCTTAGAAGGTACCATGCTGCCCTCGGAAGACATCTTGCCGCCCTTGGAAGGCATTTTGCCCCCTCAGACCGCATTATACCGCCCATGAAAGGCTTCATGCCGCCCTCGGAAGATATATTGCTGCCCTCGGAAAGCATTTTGCCGCCCTCAAAGGGCGTTACCCCGCCCTTAGTAGGCATCATGCCGCCCTCGGAAGTCATTTTGCCGCCCTCGAAAGGAATTCTGCCACCCTCAGAACGTATTATGCCGCCCTCGGAAATACATCTTGGCACTCTCGGAAGGCATCTCGCCGCCCTCTCAGAGTGCTTTATGCCGCTCTCGGAAGGCCATCGGACTTGCATTAAAGGGGGCGCCACATTTTGAAAGAGGGGCGCACAGTGGCGCACGTAGAAATTCACAAAGGACTAGGTGATTTCCTTGAGGGGCGCCACACGATCGACAGGGGCGCCACAAATATTGGCGAACATTTTGCAAGGGCGTTCACAACGCCTCTTCTTCCGCACGTGCTCGTCGTGCCTTAAACATTGTGAGGGGCGCCGTCATCGGCCGGAAAGGCGTCGTCACTAGCCAGAGGGGCGCCGTCACTACTCACTTGCCGGAGGGGCGCCTTCACTGGGCAGACTTCACTTCACTGGGCAATCCGAGGGAGGGCATACTGCCCCCTGCACCAGCCCTGCACTGGCTTCGATTTCCTTTCCCCAAAAGCACAAGAGTAAGCGCCCCTAGCGGAGAATTAGGACGTTCACGTATATCTTCACAGTTATTGTCTCGTTTTGTCAGTAATGGTGGATTGGTCATTGGTACATGATATTAATTATCCACATTAATTTTGAATTTTATTAAATGGCTAGTACCTTTATCCACGCGCGTACTGCTTTCGCATCATCCCGTCATACAGAGGTAGCGCTAGGCTAGCCCTCGTTGACTGGTTCACCGTAATCGAGAGGTATGCATTTTTTGTGTGTACAAGTTGCTCGAGCATCTTGGCTGGTCTTGACATAGAGGTACGCGCCGCATGTGAACTTATACAGCCTTAAATTGAACAGTGCTGTTCTGTTACCTTATTCAATATATTGGTATAAGCATAACATAACACAACACAGCATAACGTGACATACATCGAACAAATACCGAGGGCTTGAACCGCTTGATCTCGCAATGGTAAGTTTTAATGGAAACTCAATGTCCGATTCCAGATCCCTCCGCTCACCTGTCCATGTCGAACGCCTTGAGGCAAGCGTCCATGCCATCCTCCAACGCTGCATTGGCGTCCGATCGATTAAAGAAATCCTCAGTGCCGTGGTGCTCAGCCATCGTTCCTGCACGTTGAGCCGCCGCCCCCTCGACTCGTTCCTGTGAATCACACCAGACGCCCACAGCGGCGCTCCCACCCACCACGGCGCGACAGCGACGGCGACTGCGCACGCTTCCCTGCGCCGCCGACCGGTAGTGACTTTCACGCCGCCGCGATTCACCGGGCGGGGATCTGGGATTCTGCCAACCTGGCGGCAGTCTACCGCTGAGCGACATACCGCAGCAGCTTCCACCTAGTGATAAGTTCCCGAACTGGCACTGCGATAGTATGCCCGCTAGATGGCAGGCTGGTCAGGTCTTCACTATCGATTGCGGGCGGGACGGACGACGGGCGCGAAGTGGAGCGGCGCAGGCCCGCCGCCGCCAGGCTGCGAGAGCCGTAATCAATACATACGAGGCAAGGCGGCACAGGTGGCTCACTCGCAGAGCGGCCGAGCGGGCGGCATGTCCCCACCAGGTCAGTGGCAAGGCTCCGGCCATTCCGTCTGACCCGTGCCGCACCATCACTCACAGTAAGCTGACCTCGAACAGTTCCCCAGTAGTTTAAATCATGGACGGACTCAGCGGGTGGTAGATGGGTTCTTTCCTAAAGGATACAAAAATGTCGAGTTTGCATGAGCAAGTTCCCTGAACTGTCTTTCACTCCTTCCAAAGTCGGCGTTTGGATCCGCCACTTGTTAACATGCTTGTGTCCTTGTTCACTTTGAGGTCACTTTGACGCTAGCTATGTGCAGCTGTGCTACTTTTTGTTTGCAGTTTGAGCTGTCACTTGTGAGACGTGCTATTGTTCTAAGTTTGTTTTTCCTCCCATCGCAGCGTGTTTTTTTTTCATCGCGGCCATGTCAAATCACATTTATTTTATTTGTCGGCTTTTTTAACTGTATCAAACCTGAATGATCTTCTAGTTCACATGGCTTCTGCGTGAATGCTTAAAAACAGCTATACATTTACTTCATTATTATAAGTAGTACTATTTTTATATCCACTTCAGGTCTGCCCAACGCGGCTGGGAGCCTGGAGACTCAGTTTATGGTGCCTTCGAGTGTCGTTTGTTGCACAATAACGTTTTCCGGTCGCACTGAAATCATAAATCAATGTGCCTTAAATTCCAACCCTATGGCTGTTGCAGCGTACGTCGCGTCGCATAGTACAGCTTGTTGTTTACATAACACGCCTGTCCCATAACAGCCCGCATCGGCAGCCCTCTGCCCGTATACACCGAGTTCACCGACAGATTCACTGGCCCGGGCCACTGCAGCCGTTCACCCGTACAGCGGCCCCGGTCATGTCCTACTGCAGCTAGTCGCTGGCAAAAACAGCGGCTTCTGTACCTTACCCGTACAGCGGCCCCGGTCATGTCCTACTGCAGCTAGTCGCTGGCAAAAACAGCGGCTTCTGTACCTTACCCGTACAGCGGCCCCGGTCATGTCCTACTGCAGCTAGTCGCTGGCAAAAACAGCGGCTTCTGTACCTTACCCGTACAGCGGCCCCGGTCATGTCCTACTGCAGCTAGNTCTGTCCGTTCATCACAGACCGAGCCCACGACCCCTCCTGCCGCCCCGCTCAGGCCGGTGCTGACAGCTCTGTCCGCTCCTCACAGACCGAGACGTGGTCTCCAGCGCGCGGTGACAGTCCTCACCATGGCCACGGAGCGCCGCCCGATCTGTCCCCGACTCATCGACTACCTGGTGGTGGTGGGCACGCGCTCCCCGTCCCGCCAGTGCTCCGTACAGCCGCCCGAGCTGCTGCGACGCTACCCGCCCGACGAGCACAAGGACTTCCCGCTGCCGCTGGACGTCGTCTGCTTCTGTCAGCCCGAGGGGTGCATCACGGTCGGGCCGAAGAAGACGGTGCTGCGAGAGGCCACCAGCTTCGTGTTCGCGCTCACCAATAAGGATTCGGGTAGGTGGTGTGCACGACTGCAGGAGACGTTGGCAGTTACGGGTTTGATGCTGATGGTTAGGGACTGTTTTCATTGGCTTGGATGCTTGACGTGAATGGATAGTGTTAGAATCTTTGCTAAGCAGAATTTGGGCACAGCAAACACTATGGGTGAGTTTCATAGTCATTCATTCGACCAGGCGCCCGGGAACGATTTCAAAGTTGGGGGGGGCAAAACCAATTTGAGCTAGGGCCAAACTATTTTTTTCGTCGGATTTCGACTTTTACTTACAACTGGGGGTCCTACGGGGATTTTCAATAATGAATGCTAAATTTTAAAACACTTGAAAATTACAATTAAAATATTGAGTGCATGGAACCGAAGACTATGTCCCCATTTAGCAACCGATCTTGCTATCAACTGTAGCAGGCTTCCGTGTCTTGAACGCCGGGCAATTGGCTGCGGTCTCAGCGAACGCCATCCGGGCTGGGGCCAGTTTTTCGCCCCCCCGCTCTATTCTCCGAACAATTTAACCGCAGGGAGACATGCAAGACGGCAATCGAAAGCTCTCAATGAGTCCAGTCTAAAACGTACGCGAAATTTTATAAATTAGGTCATATGTCAGGTCACAGTCAGGTAAAAGGCCCCGGGTTCAATTCCCGGTGGTGCCGGTTCGGGTTCCGGGAGGTAGCTGCCCGGATCAAATCCCTAGGCTCCGAGAGGAGGGAATCCCCAGGGGGTGTCAACCCCAGGCCCCTCCCCCTTCCCGGCACCATAAACTCTGGGAAAATGGCAGCAAGATGAAAAAAAAGAAGGTAAAAGGTCAAATGTTAGCTATTCGAGTTCTTGGGCCATACTTTCCATCCGAAGCCGTATATTGAGACTATTATCGCACAAAGTGCTCTCAAAGGGTATGGATGCATCACCGTATAAGCAAAGTGAAATTGAAAAGCAAAGGTTAAGGTTCAAGATCAGGATCAAATCAGCGGCACTATTGGGCTACAGAATCATGTGACACGAGTTTTTATGTGTTATTTTACACCATACAACTCGATTGTAGCAGCTGTGTTGCACATACCCCTGAAGACTCGATAAAGGTCAAGAGGATGTAGGTCATACAAATCAGAGGAATTAGAAACTGGATATTTAATAGCAAAAACAAACTGCCAATTGTGCTTAATCCTAGTCTTTTGTTTCTCAGCAATATAGTCGTGGGTACCATTATTTGTATGTATCTGGTGAAAAAGCCTTCAAAACGTACTATCAAAAATGACGTCATGAGGGTATTTCATACCTGGAGAGCAATCAATGATTCAGATCGAAATACAAGATACTAGTCTCCGTTAAATTTGCATTACGGGTGTATTGCGACCTATGTGGTGTACCTCCTAAAGCACTATCTATTCGCGTTTGAACCCATATGAGAACAAAATGTTATGAGGGGATTAGTATTTTTAGGGAAGTTCGTTTTTTATTTTTGTTTAATCCGAGATGACAATTTTCCATCCCGTCATTTGGTATCTTTTGACGTTTTTGAATTGCGTTTTGCTTAAGGAATGGTCTTTGTATAGCCTGTTAGAGTTTAGCTGATATTGCGTCTAAAGGTCCGTGTGTAGTGACGTCACTAAATTTAATATAACGCGAACAATTTTAGTTGAAATTGTCTTATTTTTGCAGTGAAGACGTCAAATTGATGTAGGTTAAGGTACCAAAAGTTTATCGTTGATAACACTGCTCATTTGTGAGCAATTGTGAAAATCTCTGAGGGGGCGTTTTTTGCCCCCCACACAGCCAATGGCGGGTTAACGTAGAAACAAACGAAAAAAATCGACAGCCATTGAAATTTGCAACTAACGAAATGTCCTAAACTTGATCTTAGTTTGGGCTCTCTAGGTCATAAAAGTCATCTTTTTTTCTTACTTCTTTTTATCTAATAAAGATCACGCAATACTGTTTATGCCATCGTGTTGTGTTTCATCAAAGCGTATTGAAATGTCGTTATTTTTTTATCACGTTTAGGTCAACTTAAAAAATTAACTCAGATTCAAGGTCAAGTGGTGCACCCAAGTAAGTCATGCTGCATATCAGGAGACGTGTCTCTTGGCCCACCAACGTTGTATTTGACACAAAACTCATTTGGAACTCATTTTGACGTTTAAGAAGAGATTTGTAAGCTACTGATAAGGCAACCCTGGGGAGCTCGCCACCCCCCATCAGGTTTATTACACAGAACCTCGCTGACAAATACAAAATATCAAGTACACATGAGTAAAAGTGTGATGTGGCAAATGTTTGCCCAAAAAACAAACACACTTTCGAGTGTCTTAATATTGTTTAGCGAACGTTAAAGATCAGCAAACGCCAACAGGTGGTTGGGCGGGCGCCGCCCCCGCGGTCTCAAAGTTGGGGGGGGCAAGCGCCCCCGCTGCCCCCCCTGTTCCCGGGCCTATGCATTCGACTGTTATATTGATTTGCATAGGTGTTTGCCGTGAATGAATGGCGTAAGGTAAAGGATCTATTTAACAAATATTAGTATGGCTCAAGGAACACAGGTAGTTTTTGCTCTGCCTTTAATTGGTGTATTCATAGTTGTACAATGTGCATACATACATGACATTTGACGTTAATGGACGGTGTTTAAATATAAAACCACCAGTGTTCCTTGAGCCTGAATACTGGTTATATTATATAATAAACATTAAACCGTACTCGGGCTCAGAAAACACGGATAGCTTCTGTCAGGCCTTTGACAGTTGTTTACATTGGTAAAGGATATTGGAAGTAACTGATAATGTCAAAAATGCACATACACTTAACCCCACTTAGTATTCCATCCCTGTGTCGAGCTGACCATCAACCGATCGTAACGACTTTCAACAACCGTCCAATACCGTCCAATAACCGTCCCACTGAAACCGTCCAACTGAAACCGGCCGGCTGTCCGTCTCCAGGCAAGACCCGGTATGGCGTGTGTATCAACTTCTACCGGGCGGTGGAGCGCTGCGGCGGCACGCGGCGCACCGACCGCACCACCGGCTCCCAGCGCGACTCGTGGAGGAAGAGCTCCGACCGCAGTCCCGACTCTGCCTTCTCCAGGTGAGGCGGCGGCGGACAGACGGCAGGCCGGAACACCTGTACGGCCTCCTGTCACTCGTGACCGGGTCGGCAGGGCCCCAGACGTGAGGTCAGGGTGGACGGGATGGGCCAGGTCAGACAGCTGGCCGTGCGGCGTGTGGTGTGTAGGAGTCAGACTCTGCCGAGGCTACCGGCTGGCGGCGGATGACGTAGAGATGTATAACCAGCCCGTGGAGTTGTGTTTGATGTGCTATCTTCGTTTCGCAATTGACTTACCTGTGTTGCTTCTTCACGCTTAATTATTGTCATATTAAAGTCAATTTTATTACAAAAATAATAATTGCGATGTTCTGCTAAAAATTATTGATACCCTAACGTCACGTCATGTAATGCATAAGTACAAGTTCGTAGTTACGGAAACCTTAACGCTTGAAAGGGAAGGTGCCGATGTTATAAATACCTGCGAGGTAGGGGCGTCAGTGGTGTGTTTTGGTTTATGGCCGGTATTTCGATCAGTGATGACGGTATCAGCGTGTCTGTGGAGTGTGGGTCAGTATGTTATCAGTGCCTCTGTCTGTTGCTCGGGCAGTGTTATCAGCCCGTTGTCCTGTAGTGTTTGTGTTCAGTGTATCAGCTGCCTCTGTCTGTGCCGGTCAGTGTAATCAAGCCCTGTCTGTGAGTGTGGTGTCAGGTATAATATCAGTGCCTCTGTCTGGCGGCAGTGTTATCAGCCCGTGTCTGTTGAGTGTGGTGTCATTATGTATCAGTGCCTCGTTTGTGCCGGCAGTGTATTATGCCGTGTCTGTTGAGTGTGGTTCATGTATGATATCAGTGCCTCTGTCTGCTGCCGTCAGTGTATCAGCTCCGTGTCGTGGTGTGGTGTCAGTTATGTATCAGTCCTCTCTGTCTGTGCGGCAGTGTTATAGCCCGTGTCTGTGAGTTGTGGTGTCAGTATGCATTCAGTCCTCTTGGTCTGTTGCCGCAGTGTATCGCCGTTGTCTGTGGTGCTTGGTGTCAGTATGATCAGTGCTTCTGTCTTGGCGGCAGTTTGTATCAGCCCATGCCGTGAGGTGTTGGTGTCAGTATGTATCAGTGCCTCTCTGTCTGTGCCGGCTTGTCAGCCCGTGTCTTGAGTGTGTGTCAGTACTGTTATCAGTGGCCTCTTGCTGTGCCGGCGTGTATCAGCCCGTGTCTGTGATGTGTTGTGTCAGTTATGATAATCAGTGTCCTCTGTCTGTGCGTGCAGTGTACAGCCCGTGTCTGTGAGTGTGATGTCAGTATGTATCAGTCCTCTGTCTGTGCCGCAGTGTATCAGCCCGTGTCTAGTTGGTGTCAGTATGTATCAGTGCCTCTGTCTGTGCCGGCAGTGTTATCATCCCGTGTCTGTGAGTGTTTGTGTCAGTATTGTATCAGTGCGCCTGTTCTGTGCCGGCAGTATGTATCAGCCGTGTCGTGAGTGTGGTGTCTAGTATGTATCAAGTGCCGCTGTCCTGTGCGGCAGTTGTATCAGCCCGTGTCTTAGTGTAGGTGTCAGTATGTATCAGTGCCTCTGTCTTGTGCCGGCAGTGTATCAGCCCGTGTCTTGAGTGTTGGTGTCAGTATGTATCAGTGCCTTTGTGCTGTGCCGGCAGTGTATCAGCCCGTGCCTGTGAGTGTGGTGGTCAGTATGTTCAGTGCCTTCTGTCTTGTGCCGCAGTGTATCAGCCGTGTCTTGTGAGTTGTGCGTGTCAGTATTATCCAGTGCCCTCTGTCTGTTGCCGGCAGCTGTTCAGCCCGTGTCTGTGAAGTGTTCGCGTGTCAGTTTGTATCAGTTGCCTCATGTCTTGTGCCGGCAGTGTATCAGCCCGTGTCTGTGAGTGTGGTGTCAGTAGTATCAGTCCTCTGTCTGTGCGGCAGTGTATCGGCCGTGTTCTGTGAGTGTGGTGTCAGTATGTATCAGTGCCTCTGTCTGTGCCGGCAGTGTATCAGCCCCGTGTTCTGGTGAGTGTGGTCGTCAGTATGCGTATCAGTGCGCCTTGTCTGTGCCGGCTAGTTGCTATTAGTGTGGTGTCAGTATGTATCAGTGCCTCTGTCTGTGCCGGCAGTGTATCAGCCCGTGTCTGTGAGCGTGGTGTCAGTATGTATCAGTGCCTCTGTCTGTGCCGGCAGTGACCACAGGTCGACAGCGGCACCGTCCGACTCTGACCGCCTGGCGGGTGATCCGGCCCGGTCCACCTCTGGCCTGTCGTCCCCGACGCGGGCGACGGCCGGACACGCCGACAATGACCCGACCGTCGGCCCGTCCCCGCGCTCCAGTCGCCGCAAACAGGTCAGACACCCCTGCAGCTAGTTACCCTGGTCAGACACCCCTGCAGCTAGTTACCACTTTATACGGACCTTGGTTACCACATCTCTGACATTTGCCCCGGCTTGAGTCTGGGTCCGAGCCTGCCTTCGTCTATCCGAACCGGCCAGCTGCGTTCGTGCTTACGGGATGGATTTTGGTACAGAGACAGAATGATGCCACAATTAAACATGTTTAATGTGTATGCCTTTTTGTCGTAAAGCCGGTGTATCAACCTTACGACGATACGATGCATGTCAGCCAGAGCCATTCCTCTGACAGCCGGCCATCCTTCGGTAGCTTTACTTTTTACGGTAGAAATTTTCGGCACGCCACGCCCGCGACCACTGCACCGGCCAGTATCCTCAAATGGCGCCGTCTGGTTTTTGCTCGTCGCCACATCAGCGGCCGTCGGATCCAATCGCTGCCCATGGACGCCACCCTCCGTCTGGCTGTGGGGGTCAGACACCCTCGATGACCGACCGACCTTTGGTGGTGGCCGGGGTGACTCAGCCCTGAGTGGTACGGGGCTGAGTCAGCGGACGGCCCCGACGGCACAACAATAGAGCGAGACGCAGACGCGTACTGTTAGTTGAAGCAGCACGGCTCGTGGGGCACACACTTCCGTTCGAATATTGCGGTTTGCGGAAACGATAGAGGCATTAAATGCGTTGTGTTTGAGACAGACTAAAGTTTCTTTAGAGAGCACCGTGTCTGGCTCGGTGTCATGACGTCATCGCCGGGCTGCAGTTGGGTTCATGCGACTCAATCGGACCCTCGCGTGACTTCCGGGAAACTCGTGCTAAAATCGTCTGCAGGCTGACGGCGGCGGCCGTGATTGGTTGATGGCACCGCTGCGCCCGTAATTAATGGATGGCCTCATGAAGTGGTCGGCGATTGGTGGACGGAGAACAAAAGTTGAAAGTTGCTTGTTAATCGATATCGATTTAATGTATATATCGACTTTGATAACCTCATGAATATATACTTAGGGTCTTGCGGAAGTTATGAGTGACGTCACAACCCTTGAGACACGTTAGCCCGTAGCAGCCATTTCTTCTTTTGTTTCCACCGCAGACAATATGACGTCTAATGACGAAGTCGGCAACCACTGAAAGGTCGGCTCTCGCAAAATGAGATCAAGAGCTTCTTCAAGGCAGGATGTGTTAGATGAAATATGATACAAACTCGACTCATCCGTCAAATACCAGACCAAAGCGTCCCGCGCTGTGTCCACCACAATCCTGATGACCCGATCTGATCGGTGGTGCAGATGTCTGCGGGCAGGCCAAAGTTTTGGACCAGCGACTGAACTGCATAACTAAGTTTGGAAGATTAGCACTAGCAGCGTGATCAATGACAACAGTTAGCAGCAGATGAAAAACAGATATCATGCTTTTCATTTTCTTTGTATTGTGATGCGACTGCTTTATCGATATGTAGACGGCTGTTAGCAGATCCAAGCACAGTACTTTCATTCTTCCAAGTTAATCTGACTGAGCTTAGCAATATCACAATATAACAATGAGAGGATATATAAAGTTGAAAATTATGCACAACCAGTTCACATATTTATTGTGTCTATATTTAATATGTATGTGCTTGTACTACCTCATGGTCGAGTTGTGTGTGGCCCTGGCGACAGATTGCAGTAACTATGAGCTTGTTGTCGATCCCCCGAATGCCTGTCATTGCCTACGTTGCCCGTTGAGACCGTGCTCCACTGCCCCCTGTGCCTACAGCGGACGAAGCACCACACTCTGACGTCTCTATGCATCATATCGCACCATCCGTTCTTCTCCTCGTTCAGAGAGTGTCTCTTCCTGCTGCGAAAACTCATCGACGCCTGCAACGAGAATGCCTCGCCCAAACGCGTCGGCGCCTCACGCTCCAACAACCGGTGAGTCCCCGACGCTCGCAGCCAATCGGCGGTCGCTGCGTGTTTGTCAGCACCAATCAGAGATAAGCAGCAATAGACGACACCAATCAGCGCGCAGATATTGTTTGTTGTCAGTTATATCAGCGCAGTTTGTGTGTTTCTATTTTCGTCGATGGCCGGGTCATTTCTGACGCTGGATTCGCGGTTACGTCATTGTTGATATCAATGATGATTGTATGCTCTCGGCTTTAACCATCACTGCATCCAGTAAAGTATGTATGTATACAAAAAAAACACGTCTCATCGGAATCAGCTCATATTCTGATCCATCGACGGTGACGGATGACATATCTCCTTCACCAGAAACCTGTCAACATCATCTCATTATTCCCTCTGCGTGCACCAGCGTCTCCTCTGAAAGGTCGCATCAATAGACTCGGCTTATTCCGGTCTTGCGGCCAATCCGTCTGGTCCCGATAACGATCGGCACTCGCTATCGGTTTACTTTTTCTTTAACTGGTTTACTGACCCGGGGTATCTGCAACGAAGTCAAAGGACATAGGTCATCAACTCGTAATGAAAGCATCTGTTTCGCTTCCAATCACTGATAGCTGGAACATCAGGCACAGAACCATTCAATGTGTCAAAATAGATCTGCTCATCCCACAGCCGGTTGTCTAGACAGCTTCCTGTAATAATCCGGCGCTTTGTTCGCCTACTAACTGAAGCTCGCCCCGCCACGTGACTGCAGCGAGTGCAGCCTCCGGGCCTTCGCTTACTACTCAGATTCACTGCTCTGCTTAGCGCTCTATACCGCCATATGACGATATGAGCCTCTACCCACGAGTCTCAGCCTCTACCCACACGAGCCTGGTTAAGCGACTCCATACCGCCACACGGGCCCGACTCAACACTCCACACCACCACACGGGCCCGACTCAACACTCCACACCACCACACGGGCCCGACCACCTCCATACCACTCCACACGAGCTCCGACTTCAAGCACTCCACACCACGCGCGCGAGCCCGACTCAAACACTCTCCACACCACCACCACGGTGCCCGACTCAACACTCCACACCACCACATGGCGTCCCGACTCAACACTCCACCACACCACACGGGCCCTGACTTCAACTCCACACCACCACACGAGCCCGACTCAAACACTCCACACTACCACACGGGCCGAACTCAACACTCCACACACATCACTGAGCCCGACTCTAATACACTCCACACCACCTACACGAGGCCCGACTCAACACTCCACACCACCACCACGTGGCTCTGACTCAACACTCCACTCCACCACACGAGCCCGACATCAACACTCCACACCACCACACTGGGCACGACTCAACACTCCACAACACCACACGAGCCCGACTCAACACTCCACACCACCACACGGAGCCCGACTCAACACTCCACACCACCACACGGAGCCCGACTCAACACTCCACACCACCACACGGAGCCCGACTCAACTACTCCATACCACCACCGGGCCCGACTTCAACACTCCACACCACCACACGGGCCCGACTCAACACTCCACACCACCACACGGCCCGACTCCAACACTCCATACCACCACACGAGCCCGACTCAATCACTCTCCACACCACCACAACGAGCCCGACTCAACCACTCCACACTACCACACGAGCCCGACTCAACACTCCACACCACCACACGGGCCCGACTCAAACAATCTCCACACCACTACACGAGCCCGACCTTTCAACACTCCACACCACCCACAACGAGCCCGACTTGCAACACTCCACACCACCACACGGGCCCGACTCAACACTCCACACACCACACGAGCCCGACTCAACACTCCACACCACCACACGAGCCCGACTCAACACTCCACACCACCACACTCGCGGCCCGACCTTCATACCACTCCACATCCACCACACGAGCCCGACTTCAACACTCCACACACCACACGAGCCCCGACTCAACACTCCACTCACCACCACACGAGCCCGGAACTCAACACTCCACACCACACACGAGCCCGACCAAACACTCACACCCCACACGGGCCCGACTCAACACTCCACACCACCACACGGGCCCGACTCAACACTCCACACCACCACACAAGCCCGACTCAACACTCCACACCACCACACGGGCCCGACCAAGCAGCTTATCTGTTTCCGGGCGGCACTAAAACGTTCATGTGGCTGGCTCCAACGGTCTCTATGGCGGCGGGTTCATCAGCGGCTCTGGTCGTTAAATCGCGACCCCAGCGATTGGACGAGCGTCACGCACCACAGCTCTTCAGCCGAGAAGGAGACCATCTATGGCGCTCGGCCGCGTCGGCGTGGGCAATAGGCAAACATTTAGCTGTGGAGTCAAATTTCTGGCCACGGATTTTATCTTTATCTTAATGACAGACTTTCGAAGAACTTAATTATTAATGTAAAGTAATCTATAGAAGCACTTCCCGCGAGTCTTTTACTTAATAGTACAAACAGGCATGTAGCCAAGAGGGCGGAAGCCCCTCCCCCTGGAGGCCCGGCGGGCCCTTTTCGGCGCACACAGCGCGCCGAAAAGGGATGACGAGACCGCGCGAAGCGCGGTATCGTGGGCTCTTAAAGAGTCGGAAGACCACGCAAGACGTGGACTTTCGAGAGTTTAGAGCACATCAGGGTTTTTTAGGAGCACCATATATCCGATGGGCCCTCTCTGAAAGACCAGAGGGCCCATGAACGTTCAACAGAGCCCTGTGCATGTCAGAGGGGCCCCTGGACAAGCCGAAAGGGCCCCTGAGCGTGTCAGAGAGCCCCCTGAACCCGTCGAATTAGCATCTAGCCAGCACGAGGGGCCACTGGGAAGGTCGGAAAGGCCCCTGAGCATGTCGACAG
>VOPJ01015136.1:0-21926 GCA_014673585.1 Semibalanus balanoides | reverse complement strand
CCCCCCCCCGGTTCCTACGCCTATGATAAAATTGATCAGCTACGCATGCTTCTCTGCATGTTGGCTACCAGTACTGTCCACGTTTTCATAAGCTGTCCGATAAAAAATGCATTCCCAAACTATTGTACCTCATTGCTGTTGAGTTGATCCGAGTTGAGTTACTGTTGAGCCAGGGTGAGTTGCTGAGCCGACTGTTCTCCTTGCATTGTGCAACTGTGTCGAGTCTTCTCCGGGTGTCTTGGCTAGCCTCACAGCTCTACCCACGTGGTATCCAACGACCAACCCCTGGGCCAGGTGAACGGTCCACCTTTCGAGCAGCTGCCGACTGCCGACTGCCGGACTGCCGAGCTGCGACTGCCGCCTGCGGACTGCCGACTGCGACTGCCGACTGGCCGGACTGCCTGACTCGCCGGACTTGCCGGACTGCGCACTGCGACTGCCGGACTGCGACTTGCGGATGCCGACTGCGACTTGCCGACGCCGCTTGCCGACGCGGATGCGGACTGCCGACTGCCGACTGCCGACTGCCAGACTGCGACTGGCCGACTGGCCGGACTGGCTGACTGCGATGCTGACTGCCGACTGCCGACTGCTGACAGCTGACAGCTGACTGCTGAACTGCTGACTGTGTGTGACTGCTGACTGACTGACTGCTGACTGCCGCTGCCGACTGCCGACTGCCGACTGACTGCCGATTGCTGACGACCGCTGACCACTGACCACTGACTGCTGACTGCTGACTGCTGACTGCTGACTGCTGACTGCTGACCGCTCTCTGTGCAGTTTTGACAGCTCCTCTTCTTCTCGCCGCAGGTGAATGGCCAGCCGTTCGAGAAGCTGTCACTGATCGTGGCCGACAGTGTGGGCAGGTCCCGCTCACCCTGTGACGAGATCGGCTGTCAACACAACGGCACCTGTCAACAGATCACCTGGATGAAGGTCTCCTGTCGCTGCCGGCCAGGGTAAGCTGGGCTCAGTGCAAACTGGCCTGACCTGGCCTGACCTGGCCTGGCCTGGCCTGGCCTGACCTGACCTGGCCTGACCTGGCCTGGCCTGGCCTGACCTGGCCTGACCTGGCCTGGCCTGGCCTGGCCTGACCTGACCTGACCTGGCCTGGCCTGGCCTGGCCTGGCCTGGCCTGGCCTGGCCTGGCCTGGCCTGGCCTGGCGCCGGCCTGGCCTGGCCTGGCTGGCCTGGGCCTGACTGGCCTGACCTGACCTGGGCCTGTCCTGGCTTGGTCCTGGCTGCTGGCTGGCCTGCTTGACCTGGCCTGACCTGCCGCCTTGGGCCTGGCCTGGCCTGCCTGGCCTGGCTGGTCCTCGGCCTGCCTGCCCTGGCCTGGAGGACCTGGCCTGGGCCTGGCCTGGCCTGAACCTGACTGGCCTGCGTCCTGCTGGTCTGGCCTGGCCTGGCCTGTGGCCTGGCTGACCCCCCCCCCACCCCCCCGCTAACCCCCCCCACCCCCCCCCTGCCTGACCTGGCTGCACCTGACCTGGCTGGCGCTGGCCTGGGGCCTGTCCCTGGCCTGTCCTTGGCTGTCCTGGTAGCCTGCCTGGTCCTGACCGGCCTGACCTGGCCTGACCTGGCCTGACCTGACCTGACCTGACCTGACCTGACCTGACCTGGACCTGTAGCTAAAACGCAGGACATAGGCAATAGCCATTGCCTCTGTTTCCTGTTACAGTAAAGAGGAGTTGAATGTATTGGCTATATGATGGGAAGTTTTGGAGGGATTTTGCATTATTTAAAGATAGCTCGAATTCGAAGTGTAAGTCGCTTTAAAAGACTACAGTACACGATATGCCACGCTCTTTACGTCAGGCATGGCGATCACTGTGCCGCGCTTTCCCCTCCTGGTAATAGTGATGACTGTATTGTCTCTCCGGACCTTCAGTTTCAGCGGAGCCCGATGTGAGGTGACCCCGTGTGACCCCGGTCCGTGCGGTCCTGGTGGTCAGTGTGCTCTCCTGTCGTCCGGCACGCCTGCCTGTCTGTGTCCCTTCGGCAAGACCGGACGCTACTGCCAAAACGGTGAGAGACATCAAATTTCAGGGCATTGACGCTAAAGGAGGTAATTTGGCAAGTATTCGAGTCGAGGCAGGAGCGTCATTTATTGGTAGGGCTCTAATGCTAACTTTGTAGATTGCAATGTCATTCTTACCTTGCAACATCATAGGCCCAATGTTGAAATGTGAATTATTGGTAGGGCCCTGGCCCTAACAGGGCTATAGAAAACGACACCATGAGTCGAGGGGTCATAGAGAGCCACTGGTATTGTGATGATGATACTCGCTTTTTTAGGTTCGGTTTATTTGCATTTAACATTATAGGACAATTTGGCATATGGCAGTTCAGATTTTCGGTAAGCGGCGTGACGGGCGTTATGGCCTGCCCCACAGAGGCGACATTTGCCGGCTCTCGGTACCGGTTCCACGGCTCCACCGGCGGCCTCTCCTCCTACCTGGCTCTCAACGTTAGCGGGAACCTGCGCCACCAGTTCTGGATGTTCTTCCATCTGACTACCAACGAGACGCAGCAGACCTCACTCCTGGCTTTGCTCACGGACTCGGTCACACCGACGGTAGGTGGCAGCACTGAGCTGACGGCAGATGACGCACGTGTAAAGTTGGTCCGCTGGATGCGTGATGCACTGATGCATGTTGGTGGGGTGACTCATCGACTCAGTCAATTCGGCACCTTGGAAGGCTATGTCAAATCGGACAATTTTGTGTGTGTTTTGAATGAAATATTGCAGACCGAAAACTATGGAAGTCAGGCAAAATAGCATACAACGACTGACTGAGCTTCTCTTTGCAGGATCGCACAAATATGACCGTTTTAGTCGACGAGTTCTCGGACATGAGTTCGGCAGCTGCTGCCGACCTTCCCGAGTACTCGCCAACAAACACAAATACAGAGACGGGGGAGGCGGGCCTGGGGGAGGCGGGCCCGGAGCCAGCAAGGCCTTGGAGAAGCGTACAGGGCGACTTCTTCGCCGTCACCCTGAGTCGTGGTTACGTCACAGTGACGTGGCATCTGGGATCAGGTGCGTGTCGTGTGGTGGTGACGCTTCCAGTCGAAAAAATCGCTGTATCATCCGATATTCGGTAGGTATAATTGCTGACCTCGGTTTTGTTTAAGAACTGCTAATCTGGACATGTGTTTTGGGCTTCTAAATGTAAAAGGTACAGCTGCTTAGCGGAAGAAACCCGTGTCTTTTCCTACTTTCAAAAACTAATAATATTGTGTTACATGGCTGCGAGGGAATCACTACAAAACAACTTACACCCGTGTTGTAACATTTTTGCAAACTGCAACCAAATGATGTGACCACCTGTCGGAAATGTGTCTGTTTTCTGCAGGTAGCAGTCGGCTGATATCGGAGGCACCTCTGGACCCGGAGATGACCGTGCAGACGGTGCGGGTTGGTCGGCGCGCTCAGCGGGTATGGCTGCAGGTAACGTCCCAGCGTGCCTCCTCTCTGGCAAGCAATGTCGCGATGGGTCGGTTACAGGCAGACATGTGCTCGGATCCCGAAAACAGATCCCGGGATCTGATCTCTGGTATCTGGATCCCGGATCCACTTGGATCATAGATCCACCTTCACAATTTGTCGATGGATCCACTGGAATCATAGATCCGTCTTCAACATTGGTCGACGGATCCGCTGGGATCCGAGATCGCAGAAACTATTTTGCACTTGGATCCACTGGCATCACAGTCCCGCCATTGTACAAATATGTATTTTCGAAACCCATATTTAGCATGGGCGTATGTCTTTAGTTATATTTTGTCAATAAATACTATAATTATGGCATAATTTTTCAGTAGGATCCTGTCAGATCTGAGATCCGATAGGATCAGATCCATTTTCATTGTTTATTATGGGATCCAAGCGTTGCCAAATTTGATTGAGGGGCCAACTGGGATCCAAGATCCACTGTTGTATTTTGTAGTGGGATCCAGTGGGATCATACATTGCGTGTAGACCCAACACTGCGTTTTGTCAATGTCGAGAGATCCTCTACCGGATCATAGATCCTTCTTTCAGATCCATGCGCATGTCTGGTGCTATACACCCCATGTCATTACTGCAAGATATAAACGGACTTATGCATCAATTGTAAATACGACGGTTCGTATTTAAAGGGAAATAATCACCGTTTATTTTTGTTGGCATCAATCTTTTTGGCCTCCGTGATGGTATAGCAAAGATTAAATTTAAATTTATGAATTAAATAAAATAAATCCCTCATTCAATGCTGTAAGTTTTTACAAACTAAAATAAAGTACAATACTTATTTCGAAACTCATGGAGCCAGTGTTTGCCCATCACTATGAAGCCCGCCATATATGCGCCGGTGTTTCGAACTGTTCGGACGCGCGACTATGTCTTCCTTGACAAAACAAATCGCCGACACTAAAAATAGTTATGTATAGAGTACCCAAGTTATTTTTTCAAATTGAATTGCACAATGTTGAATTGATTTGTCGACTTAATTGGAAAAAAAGGATTTGGCGATGATGATATAAGCCATAATAATCTGTTCACAGGGCCCAAAGACACAGTTCTGAATAGTAGAACCTATGAATACTGAAATATTTAGAAACATTTTCCAAACCAGTACCGCTTGGCCGCCATAGGGACCCAAGTTAAACTGATAATTTGGTTTCTTGTTTATTCAATAACTATAGAATGTATAGGCTCGCCGGTCATATTATCGAAACAAGCAGGATTTTAACTCATCTTTATCCACCTCCCTTGCGTAAGAAAACAATACGGGGGGAAAAGCCCGCAGTTGATGATATCCACAAGTACTTGCAAGCAGCCGGCAAGTACCGGTCATTGAAAGCGTGGAACGCTTATCAACTTTAACTTGAATCATCTCTTAGTAGAAATATTTTTATGCAAAACGTGATGAATTTACATTATATTTTGGTCTCATCTGTCGATTTCAAGTGTTAACTCCATTTTTGTGGACAAAGGTGATTATTTCCCTTTAACTGTGTACGACATAATGCACCCAATGTCAATAATATGTCGCGCATGGGAAAGAAACAGACGAGGCTATCGACGTGATCAGCAGTAATTTGGTGTGTCGAAAGGACCCAACAAGGACTTTGCGGTGCGGTATCACATTATTATTAATCAGTATCCCCTTGAGTTAACGCAAGTTCATAATTTCCGAGCTAGATGCAGATATCCCGGTAGGTACGTCCTCTGTCCGTTACCAGCCGATCTCAGTCTCCATGTGTGAGCCTCACTGCCTCAGCAGTGTGACCTGCGGTCACCAGAGGTCACGGTGACCACTGACCGGTCACGACCCTCAGGTGAACGCCCAGAGAGTGGTCACGGCTCGTGCGCCTGGCGACTACACGAAGCTGGACGTGATCAACGTGCTACATATAGGTCAGTTACAGTATCAGGGGGGGTCAATGACCTCTGGTAGGCAGCGCTGGTTAGAGAGTGAGTCACAGAGTCGAGTGACTCTGTCTGACCAGAGCGAGGCGTCACCGGTACCATGACTTGGATGATGTCAGCGGTTAGGCGGTGCAGCTTCTGGAGCGGTCGGGAACGTTTTTAAACGCGGATGTGAATGGCAAGACGCTCGTGTTGGAGCAACAGTGCGAGGTAATCCTGCTACAGATTTGTGAATTGGATATCATATCAGCTGTCATTTGTTATCTGTCATCTCGTGTCACCTGCAGCCTGACATCTACCATCTGACACCTATCATATGTGACTGGAGTCACCTGACATACGTGACTTGGTATATGATATTCATCAACCGTCATATGTCACATCACATCATGCTATGTGTCAAGTGCGACCTGTCACTGTAATCTGTCACATTAATTGTATGTCACCTGCCTTCCGTCACCACCAGGAGGGTCCAGTGGTGTTCAGCACTCATCAGAGCTTCCAGCCGACCTGAGTTCGTACCCTGGCTTCACCGGCTGCGTTTTCGACCTGCGTCTGGGCCTGGATACCTACAGAGGTAGGGATGGCACTCACTAAATGGCAGAGGCAGATCTGCAAAATACCGAGGCATGCATTGCATACCAATGTATACTCTGAAAAAACATGTACCTATACGCTGAACATCGCGGTATACGCTTAACCCGCGCCCCACTGGGGGGTTGAACACCCCCCCTCATGTTTTATTAAGATAACGAAAAAACGGCGGCGCGTAGCGCCGCCAAATTTGGCATAACTATTCACTGATTCTTTCGGACACATTTGAGAAAAAATTCAAGTTTCTGTGTCAGGTCAGGGTCAGGTCACCAGTCTAGCGTCAAGTGACCCTACTAACAAAACGTTTGCGGTCGTGCCATGACTTACAGTTGTTGTTAAGGACGATATCAACTTTATGATTACATTTAAGTCATTAGTACTACAAAATGTTATCTCAGATTTTTTTCGGTGACTTAGGGGTCGGGTAATTTTGCGATCTCCCCATATAAGTCAAGGAGAAATTAATTCAAAATGCTTTCTTGTCGACGATATCGTCCATTTCCTTCTGGATGATGTTAATCATATGATATTATGTATGATTCTAAGTGCAGGTTTTGCTCAGGAAACATCTACGGCGTCATCTGAGGTCATCTGAGTCACCAACAACCTTTTCGATCTAATAACTGCTGGCCATATGAAGATAGAGAACTGTCAATCTTACACAGTGTGTTTGTCTCTGTCAAAACGCATCTCCTGATATGCAACATGACTACTTGGGTCACCACTTGACCTTGACCGAGGTCAATTTTTGAAGGCTGACCTAAATGATCAATGTAGCATATTCAAAGCGCCTTGACGAGACAAACCACGATGGCGTAAACATATGGCGTTATCTTGTTAGTAGAAGTTAGTCACCGAAAATATTTTTTGCCCAAAAATCAGCTTTTTTTTGACTTTAAAGGGAATAGTTTCACCTTGAAAAAAAAAATGAGAAAAAGCTAGAATGATAAAGAGGAGCAAGAATTAAGTATCATTTTACTAGTAATCAAAATAGAGAAAACCTATATTTACGCGGAAAAAGCAAATTAAAATGTCAATTATTGGTGAATAAGTTCATATTTTTTCCTCTAAGTAATGAAAAATTCAGCTTGCTTTAGAAGCACGTTATATGTTCATCAAAAGTCATCAATTTGAGGGATCGTGGGCATACAAGACAGTACTTGTTCCTAATAAACTTGTAAGATGACAGAAAATGCAACGCTTTAGAACCACGGAAGATTATTCGAAGTTCAAATCACGTTCCTTATTCATTTATTTATTCTTATGTTTGGTTTAATCGCGTTCCGCAGATATTTATTGGGGAAGTCACTAGATAAAACAAACGGCAAAGGATTACTTAATATTTTCCTGGGCCCCGAGTTATTTGTGTTTATCCAAGGAGAAAGCCGTGGTTCATCATGGACGTTGAAAGTGTGTTAAATATTTCAACATAGCCAATACATTGTATTCATTTACTGACAATATTATCAGTGTATTCTTTTGCATAATCAGTGCAGTGAAACGAGAGTTATTCCTAAACCCTGCATCAAGGAAGCAAGCAAGATTTAAAACGGAAATTTCGCTCATCTGTAGCTAGGACGTTCTGAATAACTTTTGCTGGAATGTTTGCTTGAGAACAACGGTTTTATTAGACGATTTTAAGCATCAAAATCACGATAAATCTCGCCAAAGTTTTTCATCCAGGGGAATGAGGGTTTTAACTGAACATATGTTTGTCCAGTCCAGCACTATGGATTTCTATCAAACACTTTTCCCAAAAGTTCTTACGTCATTCTCTACGTCAAATCATGCAGTCACATCAGCCAAAATCAGCCATATCAGCGATTGAGTTACCGGGGTATACCGGTCCCGACTTTTAGGACTGAATCATAAAAAATAAGAGGTTTCTGGAAAATGTTGAAAGCCGTCACAAGTCATTTTCGAGCATGCGCCCACAACCTTGCGCTTATCTCAACTCAAAAACCCTATGTTTAAAGGTGAACTATTCCCTTTCATTTGACCTCTAGAGCCCAACTATTGACCTGAGGTCAATTTTGAGGACCTGGGTGCGAGTCCAAATTAATTGGCTAGCGATTGTTGTTTTAGTCGCTTGTTTCTAGATAGCATAGTTTTCCGAGAATTTGGGTTTCTGGAGCGATGTCCTAAATTCTTGAAAATTTGACCTTCGATGATCCTCATGGTGACCTGAGTTTTGACGTGAGCGAAAAAAAGTCTGAAATAGTTTCGCAATGCTTTTTGATAACGGTTCAAACAGTGTCTTTTGTTTTGTTCTACGTGTCATGGGAGAAGAGTTAGAGGGGGGTGTTCAAACAACCCCCCAGTCGGGCGAAGGAAATGCAGAGGCCCAGTGGGGCGCGGGTTAAAACCGGGGAGTGCAGTAAATACTGGAGCACGCACGAACTACCAAACTCGCGGAATAGAACCGACCTCAGCTAGGTACAGAGGTCATCCGACCAGTCACATAGGTACGGCAAGACCAAGGATATGCGCGGGAAGCATGCAAATAGGTCACCGTGGCCACACTCACCGACAAACAGAGACGATAACCTCCCATTTTAGGTCACAAGAGATCAAGGCTCAAGCAGTATGCATGTCTTCTGAGATACGAAGGCTGACATGCGCGTACTTTTGCCCTTTAGGAAATTACTTACCACTCCAACTTCGTTCATATGCAGAGTTAAAGCTCATCTGATGAGGATGATAAATTAATAAATGGTTCTACGAAGGAAACGTCACTAGCACTACAGCGTACAGCATTGGAAGGCGTTCGCTTGAGCCTGCGACTGAACACATCCGACAAAAATATCGTTTAAATACTGTCTGCTATGGCGCCGGCTCCAGCTGCCTCCGGTGTGTATTACAGCTAACATTGCACTGACTGAGCAAGCAGCCAGTGTTTGAAACCGGCCAGACACAGCCATGCGAGAGAACGTCTCAAGTTGTTTTCGAACGTTTGCGTGCACATAGTTTACAAATATGAACAATGGAATTGTATTGTATTGAAACCTACGAGCCGGCTGTTCATTCAAACTTAAGCGAATGCTTACCCCCCCCCCCAAAAAAAAAATGTGTGTGCCAACATGTGTCAACAAAATGTCAACATGGAATTTCTTGACATCTGTTTGCATCCGCTGCAATGATTTCCGCTCGACCTGTGTCCCGTCTCTGGCAGGTGTACCGCTGACAGTGTCCCGTCTCTGGCAGATGTACCGCTGACAGTGTCCCACCTCTGGCAGGTGTACCTCTGACAGTGTCCTGTTACTCTGGCAGGTGTACCGGCTGACAGTGTCCCACCTCTGGGCAGGTGTACCGTCTGACAGTTGTCCTGTCTCTGGCAGGCTTTGTACCGCTGACAGTGTCCTTGTCTTCTGGCCAGGTGTACCTCTGACAGTGTCCTGTCTCTGGCAGGTGTACCTCTGACAGTGTCCTGTCTCTGGAGGCTTGTACCGCTGGACAGTGGTCTCTGTCTTCTGCAGGATGTACCGCTGACAGTGTTCCTGTCTCTGCAGGTGTACCGCTTGACAGTGTCCCGTCTCTGGCAGGTGTACCTATGACAGTGGTCCGCTCTGGCAGTGTACGCTGACAGTGTTCCTGTCTCTGGCAGGTTTTTTTTTTGTACCTCTGACAGTGTCCCACCTCTGGAGGTGTACCGCTGACAGTGTCCTGTCTCTGGCAGGTGTTACCGCTGACAGGTTACCTGTCTCTGGCAGGTGTTACCGTGGACAGTGTCCCACCTTGGCAGGTGTACCTCTGACAGTGTCCTGTCTCTGGCAGGTGTACCGCTGACTAAGTGTTCCCGTCTGGAGGTGTTACGCTGACAGTGTCCTTGTCTTTGGCAGTGCTACGCTGACAGTGTCCTGTCTCTGGCAGGTGTACCGCTGACAGTGTCCCACCTCTGGCAGGTGTGTACGCTGACAGTGTCCCGTTCTCTGGCAGGTGTACCGGCTACAGTGTCCTGTCTCTTGGCAGGTGTACCGCTGACAGTGTCCTGTCTCTGGGCAGGTGCTACCGCTGACAGTGTCCCACCTCTGCCGGCAGGTGTACCGCTGACAGTTGTCTGTCTCTGGCAGTGTACCGCTGACAGTGTCCCACCTCTGGCAGGGTGTACTCTGACAGTGTCCTGTCTCTGACAGGTGTACCGCTGACAGTGTCCTGTCTCTGGCAGGTGTACCTCTGACAGTGTCCTGTCTCTGGCAGGTGTACCGCTGACAAGTGTTCCTGTCTCTGGGCCAGACGTTGTACCTCTGACAGTGTTCTGTCTCTGGCAGGTGTACCTCTGACAGTGTCCCGTCTCTGGCAGGTGTACTTCTGACAGTGTCCTTCTCTGGCAGGTTTGTACCGCTGACAAGTGTCCTGTCTCGCAGATTGTACCGCTGACAGTGTCCTGTCTCTGGCAGGATGTACCTCTGACAGTTAGTCCTGTATCTGGCAGGTGTACCTTCTTGAAGTGTCCCGTCTTCTGCGCAGGTGTACTTCTTGACAGTGTCCTGTCTCTGGCAGGTGTACCGCTGACAGTGTCCGTCTCTGGCCAGGGTACCTCTGGACAAGTGTCCTGTTCCTGGCAGGCTGTACCGCTGACAGTGTCCCGTCTCTGGCAGGTGTTACGCTGACAGTTCCCACCTCTGGCAGGGTACCGCTGACAGTGACCTGTCTCTGGCAGGTGTACCTCTGACAGTGTTCCTGTCTCTGGCAGGTTGTACCGCTGCAGTGTCCCACCTCTGGCAGGTGTACCGCTTGACAGTGGACCTGTCTTCTGGCTAGGTGTACACTCTGACAGTGTCCTCGTCTTCTGGGCAGGTGTACCTCTGACAGTGTCCCACCTCTGGCAGGTGTACCTCTGGACAGTGTCCCACCTCTGGCAGGTGTAACCGGCTGACAGTGTCCGTCTCTGGGCAGGTTGTACCTCTGACATGTGTCCCACCTCTGCAGTGTTGTACCTCTGACAGTGTCCCACCCTTGGCAGGGTATCCGTCTGACAGTGTCCGTCTCTGGCAAGTGTACCTCTGACAGTGTTCCCGTCTCTGGGAGGTGTACCTCTGACAGTGTCCGTCTCTGGCAGGTGACGCTGACAATTGTCCTGTCTTCTGGCAGGTGTACCTCTACAGTTCTGTCTCTGGCAGGTGTACCTCTGACAGTGTCCTCTCTGGCAGGTGTACGCTGACAGTGTCCCGTCTCTGGCAGTGTGTTACCGTGACAGTATGTCCCACCTCTGGCAGGGTTACCGCTGACAGTGTCCTGTCTCTGGCAGTGTACTCTGACAGTTCCTGTCTCTGGCAGGTGTACCTCTGACCAGTGTCCGCGTCTCTGGCAGGTGTACCGCTGACAGTGTCCTGTCTCTGGCAGGTGTACCTCTGACAGTGTCCTGTCTCTGGCAGGTGTACCGCTTGACCTGTGTCCTGTCTCTGGCAGGTGTACCGCTGACAGTGTCCTGTCTCTGGCAGATGTACCGCTGACAGTGTCCCACCTCTGGCAGGTGTACCCTGACAGTGGTCCTGTCTCTGGCTGGTGTACCTATGACAGTTCCTGTCCTGGCAGGTGTACCGCTGACAGTGTCCTGGTCTCTGGAGGTGTACCTCTGACAGTGTCCTGTCTCTGGCAAGGTGTACCGCTGACAGTGTCCGCCTCTGGCAGGTGTACCGCTGACATGTCCTGTCTCTGGCAGGTGTACCGCTGAACAGTGTCCTGTCTCTGGGCAGGTTGTACCTCTGACAGTGTCCGTCGCTGGCAGGTGTACCGCTGAACAGTGTCCTGTCCTCTGGCAGGTGTAATCCCTCTGACCGTGCCTAGTCCGGGGCCGCGACGTAATCCCCACCTCTGGCAGTGTACCGCGACAGTGTCCCCACCTATGGCAGGTGTCGCTGACAGTGTTCTGTCTCTGGCAGGTGTACCGCTGACATGTCCCACCTCTGAAAGGGTTTACCGCTGACAGTGTCCTGTCTCTGGCAGGTGTAGCCTCTGCAGTGTCCCTGTCTCTGGCAGGTGTCCTCTGACAGTGTCCGATCTCTGGCAGGTGTACCGCTGACCAGTGTCCTGCTCTGGCAGGTGTACCGCTGACAGTGTCCTGTCTCTGGCAGGTGTACCCGCTGACAGTGTCATGTCTCTGGCGGTGTAGCCGCCTGACAGTGTCCCTCTCTGGCAGGATGTACCTCTGACAGTGCCCGGTATCCTGGCAGGTGTACCCGGCTGACAGTGTCCCTGTTCTCGGCAGTGTCCGCTGACAGTGTCTGTCTTCTGCCAGGTGTACCGCTGACAGTGTCCTGTCTCTGGCAGTGTACCTCTGACAGTGTCCCTTACCTCTGGCAGGTGTAACCGCTGACCAGTGTCCCACTCTGGCAAGGTGAACCTCTGACAGTGTCCTGTCTTCTGGCAGGTTACCGCTGACAGTGTCCTGTCTTTCTGGCAAGTGTACCGCTGAACAGTGTCCTGTCTCTGGCAGGTGTACCGCTGAACAGTGCCGCACTCTGGCAGGTGTAACCGCTGACAGTGTCCCACCTCTGGCAGGTGTAACCTCTGACAGGTGTCCCGCCTCTGGCAGGTGTACCGCTGACAGTGCGTCTCTGGCAGGTGTACCCCTGACTAGTGTCCCCGTCTCTGGCAGGTGTTACCGCTGACAGTGTCCCACCTCTGCAGGTTACCTCTGACGTGTCCCGCCTCTGGGCAGGTGTACCGGCTGACAGTGTCCTGTCTCTGGCAGGTGTACCGCTGACAGTGTCCCACCTCTGGCAGGTGTACCGCTGACAGTGTGGCGGGGCCGGCACGTGACACCGTGCCACCTGGACCACTGTCAGAGACTGTCCGGCTGCCCCGCGGCGCCGCCGGCAGGGTCGAGTCGGGTCGCCCGACGGAGGCCATGAGCGGGGAGTCTGCCTACCTCGCTCGCCCCCTGCGGTGGTGACCGGCGGAGGGGAGGACTGTGGACAGGCTGGTGACGACAGGGGTAAACCAGTCCCGTGTCAACGTCTGTCGCCTGGCGTCACGTGTGAAAGGTGACTGCGCAGGAGCAGGGAGCCAAAGATCGGAACAGTGGGTGACGCGGTGCTGAACAACATGAACAGTGCGCCGTGGTGGAGGAATAAACAACGAAGCCGTTGGAATCGCCAGCAAGATGAAGTGGAAGTAGAAACTCTGCCGTTGAGTTATTATAGCCTAACAGAGGAGATTGACCATGAACCGCATGACATCCTTGGGGTCTCAATGAGTAGTACTGACATAATGACGGATAAAGTATGTAGCATCGGTAGCTTTCTAAAGTGGAGCTAAATCCGTTGGAAAGCCAATTGTGCAATATAGCATGGGTAGGTAGCGATGCCAAAGAGTGTTTGTCGGATGTGTAGGTTAGAATGTTTTGATGTGTGGGTCAGTTTATTCGAGCATAACTAGCCTACACTCCTGCCAATGAAATTATAAACACAGTTCCAGGAAAATATATATGTATAGTTACCAATGAAACCATCTTATCCTCAAAATTTGAAATAAATTTGCAAGCGTCAAATTGCAGAATGCAGATACTTTCATTCGTATCACTAACTCCATGTATTGACCCAAGCCGTGTTCACGATGCATGTTTATTCGGTTTACGTAAACCATAAACATGTTTAAGTAGTGACGACCAATCAGCATCGGGTGAAGCCCGATGCTGATTGGTCAGTCACTACTTAAACATGTTTATGGTTTACGTAAACCGAATAAACATGCATCGTGAACACGGCTCTATATAAGTTTGCGTGCGCAATATTTCGCATCCGCAAAGATTCGCATAGGCACGTATTTTTTGCATGTTCATTGATTCGTATAACAATTATTCGTGTCACATTCCTTTGTATCATATTTCTTCTGATTACATTTCTCGCGTTTCATTTCTTCGTATTTCGTTTCCTCGCATCCCTTTGCTTCGCATATTTTCTCGAATGTACTGACTACTGCGTATGCGCAAATCTTCATAATCATTTGAACACGTATGTTGTCATTTGTTAGCGTTGTTGCAATTAAACTCTTGATTTATCGGCACTTAAATGTCTTTTGATGGTCGTGATGTCGAATACCGTTCACAGAAGCCCATGGGTTTGATGTCCAAACACCGACATCCATTACTACCTAGACCGCCAACCGCCAGCTGGCGGCCGTGCCGACACTGGTACAGGCTAGCAAGACACTAACTGGGGGCAAAACAGCGCCATAGGGACTAATCTATACAATTGGCAAATTTTAACGGGGCCATATTTCGTTTTTCAGTTTTTTGTTTTGGGATGCAATCAAGAATCTCCAGCGAAAAATCATGATACTACTTTTGCACCATTATTTATTACGTGCAGCTCAGTCAGGGCCCCGTTAAAAGTTTGCCATGTTATTACATTAGCTCCTATGGACGCTCGCGGATGTTCTGCCCCCCAGCACTGTTGGCACAGTGTGGGAACGGGCCGCCCGGCGTATGCGGCGCGGGAGTCGGCGGTCTAGGTAGTAATGGATGTCAGTGTGTCCAAAGTAAAGACGGAAGATGGCGCATCAACAGCTATTAAGGTTGATGCATTATTTGAAAGGCCATTGGCGCTCTGTGCAGTGTGTATAGTGTATACGATTGCTGATAAGTGATTATAATTATTGTAAACTCGTGGTCACACATCATCACCATTTTAAAACCAAATGGTATGCATACCCTATTTTACTGCAAAGCTAACTCGACGCGTATGTAGAAATGATATGAGAGAAAATTTATCAGACAAAATTGTGATACAGAAGTAAAAAATATGACGATCTGTCCCGCCACTCTCAAACGCTGCTGTTGAACAAACATGCGTGGGATGCTTTGAAAATGTCTCAATTAAACCTATAAAGGTCACAAATGCAAAACACGAGTTGCGACTGCAGATACGAATAAAACTGGTCCATCTCTTTATTATCTATGTGAAACATATCGCTGCCATGTTCTACGTGTGCCGGTACAAATAGCTGAACACTATGCTAATTGCAATTCCTGACTTACGTTGCATCAGAGTAATCCCGTCACAAGGAAATCTCAGCTTATTTTGTATAAATACTTTATCTGCCGGCATAAAGTCATAAAACGTCGCTCTTGTAATTCCACTCGCGACTAGCTTTACACAGCCGAATTAATATCGCCCTTTTATCAGAAGCCATCAAGTTGCGCCATCAAGTTTCAAGAAACGTTAGTGGATAATGCATAATTTTAACAAGAAGCTTGAATCCATAACATGATATGCTGATGTCCCCACCACGTATCTCTTAGGTGCGTGTATAAAATATGAATACTTGAACCTATATGTGCGGCACCATCAAAATCCACAAAAATACAGCTTTCTCCCCGGATTTGACTCACTTTTTAGTCCAAGTCGGGGGGGGGACTGAAGCCAAGTTGGGGGGGCTGAAGCCCCCTTAACCGAATAGGAAATTACACCCGGCCTACTTCAGTCAGAAGCATTTCCCGGTTTGAATTACGTTATAGACATGTTACAGGTGCCCGTCGCCAGTATTGAACTGTTATTTGATATAATAGACAATTAGTGTCCAGAATCTAGATAGAGAGTTCAGCGCGGAATGCAGTACCCACTATGCTTCTGTGAACAATCTCTGAGTGTAAGTAGTAGAAATGGCGGTATTGAAATAGAGGACCTGTCGGAGATTTTAGAAGAGATGACGGACCTGCGTGGTGTATTTTGTGTTGCCGCACTCGACTGTTGTGTAGATAGAAGAGATGCCGGAACTGCGTGGCGTATTTGTGTTGCCGCACTCGACTGTTGTGTAGAGACTAGAGACGCACTGTTGTTGTGAATTGTGGTGCTTGCCTGTGCTTGTTTTCTTATGTCCCTGAAGTGATGCGGGGTATGAGATGTGATGGAGTATGTTCATAATAAATTTGTATATTTACACTGCCACACAGGGACTCGTCTAAGGAAATTGTACTGGGGGGCTGACGTGAGCCTCAACACCTACATGCAGGGGCTCCGCCACAGGGCCAGGGTGGACGTAAGTTGGGGGGAGGGGCGGGCAAAGGCATTTTGAAGTCAATTATTTCCATGCAACGCCAACAGGCATAATGTTAAAGTAAAAAAATATGGGAACACATCCCCGTCCCCCTGTGGTGGAGCCCATGCCTACATGCATTTAACCCGATAATGACCAGGGTATCAGCCAAACACCATTGACCGGGGGGAGGGGGAATATTGCCCTCTCGTTATCTCCGGAACCAATGATCGGAGCGAGGCCCGCAAGGCGACATTCGAAAGCTCTCAATGAGACACATCTAAAGCACATGCACACTAAATTTTCAAATTGAGGTCACATGTCAGGTTTAGGTCAGGTCAGAGGTTAAAATCGAGGCATTTCAGCTAATGGGCTATACTTTCCATCCCAAGCCTTTGATTGCGACCATCATCACTCGAAATGCTCACAGTGGTAAAATACAAAATTTGCATGAGCTTAAGTGAGATTGTTGGCAAAAGTCAACGTCAGGTCACAAAAGGTTACCTATGCGTAAAAGATCACAAAAGTCATGCAATACATGTTTTATGGGCTACTTTACACGGATAATTCGATAGCGATGGCCATCAGAGGCGGATCCAGGGGGTAACAGCCAACAGGGCTGGCAGCCCCCCTCAATGGAAATTGGCACCCCTGCGCCAAAGTCGCAGGGGCACAAGTTTTGCGCCGAAGGCGCAATCTGGCGCCCCCAAACCAATGGAGGGCGTCTTCAAACCCATGGAGGGCGCCCCCAAACCCATACAGGGCGTCCCAAACACATGGAGGGCGCCACCAAACCTATGGAGAGCGCCCCATTTCCGGAAAATGCACCGCGATGCCCAAAAAACACTCTGAACTTCAGAACTTCGGAAGGGCGCCCTCAACACTCGGAAGCGCGCCCTCAAACCTTATTAGGCATGCAGATGCACACCAAATCTGAGGAGGGCGCCCCAAAACAAAAAACATTGAAGGCGCCCCCAAACCCATGAAGGGCGCCCCCAATCCCATGGAGGGCGCTCCCATTTCCGGGGAGGGAGCCCCGATGCCCAAAAAGCACCCCATGCTTCGGAAGGGCGCCCCGAAACTCGGGAAGTGCGCCCTTAAACACGATGAGGTGCACCCCGAATCTAACAGAGCGCCCCCAAACTCATTAAGGGTGCTTTCAAAACCATGGAGGTTACCCCTAAATCAGAGCATTGTAAAAAAGGTTTAGGTGTGTTAAAATATTTAGTTATTTTTGCGTGACACTGCAATTTGTACATAACCTTGCCGCACCTCATGACCAATGGCCATGGCCAATGGCCATTCAACATTGTATCGTCAATCTCGTGTAAAAGGTCACTAAATTTGCTATACCTATCTAACACAATATCGACGAAATCGCTTCATTTTAGTACAGAAGATGTCAAATTGTTGTGGGAGAAGGTAAAAAGAGTTTCACGTTGATACCGCAATTGAGTTTTGAACTATCGCGAAAGTTCGCCATGGGGGAGGGAACAATATTTCGCGCCCCCCCCCCCCCAGTGATGATTATACTACTCATGTAGTTATTGTGAGTTGGGTGGTGATGTTCGCAAAAAAATGTGATACAGGGTGACCTCTAAATATGACCCTTGAGGTCACCTGGAGCTAAAAATGGATGTGATGTTTATTTTACTTGACGCTACAGGTGTACCAATTTTCATTCAAATCAGACGTTGTCGGGGATTTGTTGTGAGATTTAATGTGGAAGACTCAAATGCAAGACAAACATGAATACATACATATTTATTATTTAGCATATTAACATATATAAGTTTCGCACAAAAATCCATCGTGAAAACGGCTTATTAGCCGTTTTCACGATGGATTATTTTGCGAAACCTTTTAAAACATTTTAAAGTGTTTTGAAAAGTTTCGACGATCCATTCCTTAACTACATAACTTTTACATGCGATTTCTGTCTTGAAATGTCCCTGAGACTTTTGTAATATGTTGGTAAGAATAGAATATGTTACAAAATTGCGGTTTGGTGGTAATTAGCAAGATAGTTATTTAGATGTTGCTGTGATGCCCAGATCTCCACCAACTGAATCTTCTCAAAAGATTCAATAATTATTCAAAAATATAATGTGGTGTGGGATGCTATTGGTCGCCATATGGACTACCCGCAATTGACTCGCCCAATGCAATGGACTAGCAAATCGATTCTAGCACAGCATTGCGCTAGCACAGACCGACCATGACGCTGCCAGATTTAGCAACTACACCTTTTTTCATCCAAATTAAAACAAGTAAAATTCAATTTAAAACAGTTAAAGTTCAATTTAAAACATGGAAATTCATTTTAAAACAAATAAAATTCAAATTAAATTAAGTCAAATTAAAATTAAAACAAATAAAATTAAAATCAAACAAGTAAAGTTTGAATTTAAAACATCTAAAATTAAACTTAAAACAAATACAAAATTGACGGACAAGGAGGACGGTGCGGGAGACGGACTATGTAGTATGACGGTATGCTCATTGCTCAACTGAACGAATGGACTTTAGACGCACATTTTCTTTAGAAATTGCAAATTTTGTATCATAAACTTGTTATGAGCTCAATTCATGTTTCAATAACTATTGAATAGTGATAACTAGTGTTAACCCTTCCGCACCGCTGGACGATCTAGGTATACAAATTACATGTTTATGTTTTTATCCGTCATACTACCGAGGTACCCAGTACCCACCCGTCAAAGGATCGTGGTTTGTGACTAAGACTTTTCAATTCGGTGCGAACGGCTACATTTTTTACGTTTACCACCTTAGTAGTGGTTTAAAGGGAATGTTTCACTTCTCTGAAAGTTGTCCAATGTACGCCGCTTGTGGTGCAAAATATGTAAGTTAACTTGCTCGCGGAGAAACACGTGATGCGTGGTACAATTTGTGTTTTCACAAACAGTGAATCAATTGGATAATGATTGGATAAAACTATAGTTTTAAGTATTGGGGCGCAGGAGCGTCCGGTCAATATGAGGAATTTTAGAAAATAGAATAACTCTTCAGCGCATGCCTAGATATTATAAACTAGTGTGCATATCGCATACACTGTATAGCAAATGTCAAAAACAAGTCTACTTTCATCAACATATTGATAAATAAGTCGTATAGCACGAACAATTTCGCTTATAGCTCTAGCTACCACATATTTAAACTCATTTCGACTAGGGCGTGTATATTTTGCAGATGGAAATCAAAACCTAAACTCGAATTTACTTACCGATATAGGACATCGCTGTGGGTGCTTTTATACTTCAGAGCAGAAGGATTCGTTAATTAATCAAATGGTAAGAGTATATCCAGACACAAACTTAGTCCAATCTCACTCACTCAATAAACGGTAGCGGCTCGTACATAGGTAGGCAACTGAGGCCGGGGTTCTAACGTCCATTAATTCTAGGATAAGGAGGAACATGTGCTGTTTCATAAATCTAGATATTATTTGTGTTATGCCATAAGAATCAGAGGGGCAATAGTGCGTAGAAATTTTTCGGCGTATTTATAAGCACATCGACAGTGTCATTTCTTATGACATCCAACCACCCAGTAGATAACATTGTGCATAGTATCTACAGATGGAGTGCTATCATTTATCTAACGTTCGTCCAGGAGCCGAGGTGTCATAATACGTTCACAATAACTAGTCATTGACCTGCTTGCGCGAGGTCCGCTGAGCCCGGCCGGCCACATCTGCTCGACCACATGAACCTGCCCTCCGCCCGCTCAACCTCAGCTAACTGATGTGCCACGCCAGCCGGCGACACGCACTCTCAGGCGGACGATGCCGCGCCGTGCTTGGGTATTATCAACCGAGACTGGACGGCCGGTGTATGTTCTTGGGTCTCAAAGACGTATATTATTGGATTCTAGGAAGGATACGTAGCGACCGGAAATCAAAATTCATGAACCTAGGAACATGTTGACATATTTATCTTGAATTCTGATGTGCCACATATTAGCTCGAAAAGCTTAGTAACATTATTCATTTAAAGTTATGTAAATTAGGGTCTAAGTCTGTGATGAAAAGGATTTACTCTCGAGGGCCGTCGGCGAGGACTGGCACGAGTGCGGCGCGTGCGCGGGCGGTAGCCCAAACAGAATGACTACTATTCGATATTGAGGACGGGCGTGGCCAGAGAGTGAGAGACGCCGACTTTTTCCTTGCAACCTGCATTCCCCTGCAACCTATGGCGAATCAGTTCTCGTCATCGAATCTGCGGTGTTTCTTTAGAACGACTCCTCACATCATCCCCCTGTTGATGCCAACGCAATTGTTAAACATTACATAGTAAACGTAGCAAAACTTTAACTGTATTCAGTGCGGTTGTAGGTTCGTTACCTGGGTACGTGATGCTTTATCAACTCTTAATATGTTGCAGCTCTATCCAGCTCCTCGTGCTGTCACTCGGCTTCGCCGCTGAGGCCGCCGACGAGCCGGCCTCCATGCGCTTGCGAATGCGTAATAACCAAGACTGCACTTCGGATTAGGCTCACCGATTGTCAGAGATTAGCCTGATCCCGTGAGTCGCCAGCCCAGGCGGTCACCGGCGCCAGGCGTGACTACGGGCAGCTGCAGTCCTATACCAACCGGTGTCGATTTGTATACTTTGGGGGGGCACCCCAATGATTTCAAATTTTAACATTAGGCCTATGGCGTTGCATGGTAAAAATTAGATTAGTATATATCAAGTTAGCATTGGGCACCCCAATAATTTTCAGAAAATGACGTCTCTCTCCTATCCGTTGCAACTTCTGAACTTGGGGCTTGGGCCTCAGGTACTTGGATGACCACGAGCCGCCACTGCTCAACTCAAATCTTATGTTAATGTGAAACATTCCCTTTAATGTGCACACCAGCGTCACCTATAGGTATAGCATATTCGCACATCAGCGCCATGTGCTAATGTGAATGCGCACATCAGCGCCACCTATAGCATATTCTCAGAAAGCTGAAGTTCTGCTTATCAGATGGCGGTATTATCGTTAAGAAATTGTTTCGTGTTATTTTTTCCAAACACAGACATTATCTTAACTTAAAGTGAGGACAGTTTAATGTTGGGAAATGTAGGGAACACATAAATAGGTACACACACACACACACACACACACACACACACACACACACACACACACACACACACACACACACACAACAACACAACACACACACACACACACACACACACACACACACACACACACACACACACACACACACACACACACACACACACTTGCTGTCATGCAATCTACAAAGTTAATTTCCTATATACAATGTGCAAATGTGTCGAAACTACATAACATTTCGTATTTATGAAATGTATAAGGAAAAAGTGTGTGTGGACGAACAGACAGACAGAGAGACAGACTTTCTTTAAATAGTACCAAAGTTAAATATCGCCTAAATCAGTTATTTATTTCTTGGAATATTTAGTATACTAAAACTTGCATACAAAAACATTTTAAAACATTTCAGAAAGATTCAGAATCTTTTCAGCGCAATTATCCTTCGTGAAAACGGTTATGAGTCAGCAAATACGACACAACTCAAAATATAAACAAACATGTCTAGGGATAACGATGGAGATAACGGATGAGAGACTATGCATATGTATTCAGATGAAGCCCAAACAAGAACGCAAAATTAGACGATGTTACAAAAAACGACAACTTAACCTTCCTGTGTGCTGCATAACTCAGGCGTCAGGCTTGCATACTAAAAAAAACAGTGTCCCAAAATTTGTCGATTTGGGTGGAAAATGACACACTACTATGAATAATTTTCCACTCTCATCATCCATTTAACCCGCGCACTGCAGGGGGGGTTGATTCCCCCCCCCTCAGGTTTTTCAGGAGTAGCGCAAAAACGGCGGCGCGCAGTGCCGCCAAATTTTGTACACCTGTTTGG
>VOPJ01015135.1:0-21923 GCA_014673585.1 Semibalanus balanoides | reverse complement strand
GACTTGGCTGCCTGAATCTCTATTGACGTTGAATGCCACATATTGACGTGACGTACCGCCATATTTATATTACCTTATTTGTAAAAACAATTTGGCAATGTTGAATAGCAGTGGTAGATCATGCTATCATATTGGGTAGATAAGTACCAAGTACGCACCGCCCCGGCTGTTCATTCGTAGTTGATGCACTATTTGAGTCATTTTCAGCGCTGACACCTAGTGGCCGGAAATGTTAACTCTAACTCACCATCTATCCGCTGCGAGAACCCGCAGTTGATGTTTTATCCGGCGAGAGGGACGGAGATTTGACTGTCGATGCGTCTGTTCCCCGTGGCGGTGCCGACACTAATCAACGCCCAGTCTCGCTGGTGTCGGCAGCCGCTAGAAATACAAATCACCCCGGGAGAACACACGAATTCATCAGGAGCCGGTGACAGCGGCACACTCGTCCTGACCTCTAACCTTGACTCTGGTTTACCAATTCATAGGCTGCGGTTAAAGAAGTGCCGGCGCCGCCGCGTGGCGCGTGCCTCACAACGGAGCAGATTGGGCGAGGACGAGGCGAGAGCTGTTCGATGTTGACACTGAGGAATGAGGAAAAAAAAACATTATTTAACTTCACTCGGGTGTGAGTTGTAGGTGAATCGAAAGCAGGGCAATATAACAATCGAAAGCATATTTAAGGCCAGCGTCAGGCACGTAGCCAGGATTTTGCTCAGGGGGGGGGGACGTCGGAAAGAATCCCATTCTTGCTCCTCAGCCATATGCTGCTGACAAGGGGGGGGAAGGGGTAGGGTCGTGTTTTCAGAGAAACTCATTCTATCTAGTGTGAATTAATTTCGCTTAGGGGGCTATGGCCCCCGTGCCCCCCCCCCTTGGCTACGTCCCTGGCCAGCGTTCAAGTGGGGACGTGGGAGAACTGGTATGGACTGGTATGCAGACTTGTAACAGACTCAGAGTTGAGTCATGAATCGACTCATGAGTCAGTCATTTTTGGATGAATCATAAGTCGTGTCGATTCAATTAAAAACAAAACAAAAATTGGCGTCAGTCAAGAGTCGAGTAAATTAAATTTGTTGGTAAAATAACTTAGTCAAGAGACGAATCAGTTCTTCCATTGTGAGTCAGACTTGAGTCGACTCAAACAAATTTGAGCCAAATGCAACAGAAACATAGCCAAGGGGGACTGAGGCACGCTTCTTTCTTCTGAGAAACCAGTAAACACCTATGATAAATCAGTTTCGTGAACACCCGTCCATTCCCCTCTATCGGTCAACACAAAGTATGAATCAATTTGTGATGATGAAGTCAAATGAGTCAACTCAAATAAATTTTTACTTCGAGTCGAATCAATTTGTTTAAACTGCACTAGAGTCAATAGTCGAGTCGATTAAATTTGTATAAACAGCACTTGTGTCTAATGTCAAGTCGATTCATTTCTTAAGACATTACTTGAGTCAAAAGTCGAGTCAGTTCTTCGGCTGTTGAGTCAAACAGTTGATTCAAAACATTTTGAGACGTTACAAGTCTGCTTGTATATACTTTTTATTAGCACATGCTTCCTGTAAAAGAAGTGCCTGCACTTCGTCTAAGCCTTATCAGAGACTGATAATAGCTTTACCCTTTTATTTGTATAGGTCATAAGATACTTGTACAATGATTGAGTAACTGTTCTTGTATGCAGATACAAACATATCCATGGATCGGTGTGGTGAAATTAGTAAAACAAATGTATGAAGAAACAAACAACTTTGACTGCGTGATCACGATGATTAACTGTCCAAAATTACCATGTTCATTTTGGAACTTTTGTAACATACACTGTTGAAATAGATAATCACCCCAGCTGCTAGGTGGGGCCTGGTAAAGAGTCGAGTCACTTAACATGCTCTGAATAAAGCACTTAAATGTTTGACAACTACTACAGCGAGAACTCACCAACAGGTCATGCTATTCTGGTAGCACACTTATTGTTTTCACATGTTATTATTTAGTACCGTGTGTGGCGTACAAGCATCGCTAGGCTATAACTAAGCTGCTGAATAAAGCACCCAGATCAGCCTGAGTTAAGTGGCTAATGCGGCGTAAATTTTGTACCAACATGGAGCTGAAAATTGACCTCTTTTTTCATCGAAGAGTGTTAAATTTGTTAAACAGTGTATGGGCACAGTCCCGAATGTGGTAAACCTGTCTCCTGTCATTGGCAGATCCAGAACGGTGGTTTAAGGAAGCTTAAGTGGTTTGGGGGCCAAGTTTCAAAAAGTCTCACGCAGTTTTGAAAACTCATCGGATTTCGCTTGCTATGCACTGATAGCTCTGAGATATAACACACTTGTTTTAGTACAAGCTGCTTATATTTTCTTCTTAATCAGGAAATGCGTCCATTTGGAGAAAAAAAGGTGGTTTGGGGGACATGGCCGCTTTCACCCCTCCCCCGCACTGGATTCGCTAGTATCTCTTGCCACCATCTGTACAATTACAATTTACAAAGTCGATGATGAAACAGTCCCAATGTTACGCGACCGTTAACTTGCGCCGTGCCGGTGCTCGGCGCCACCTTCGCCGTGTCAGCTGGGTCTGAACGCCCCCGCCTAACGAGGGGGGGGGGGGTAGGCGGAATCCCTTAACACTGTTTGATAGCTCGTAAAAAAATGTTGAAACTTGTATTCGTTTTTTGACTCGGGTCAATATTGAGGTAGGACATATTAACCCTATAAGTGGCAGGCTCCTGGCTACCTTCATTAGTGGCAGATGGGGCGGATTCTGCCCCCCCCCCGGAGATCTCAAGATCTGTCCGTCCAATTTTCACTTATCAAAAAGAGTTTGATTCCCCTCAACACGATCTAGATTTATAAAAATAGGGGGAAACGGGGGAAAATAAAAATAAATGTATTTTCGATCCATTACAGCTGCGATGTTTAGCCGCCGATTTTAATGCAACTAACGGGGAGCGATGGGACCTCACCCGAATCAGCCAACAGAGGGAAGTGGTATGAAGAGCGGGCGGTACCAGGATTCGAACCCGGGTCCTCCCACTCTCGCAGACCACTGCCCTACCGATCAGAGGACTCATGGGTGCCCAAAACCCCAAGACCAACCCAGCCGACAACCCATGAACCACCAAAAGCCCAGACCCAGACCGAGACCCATTCAAATCTCATAATACTTGATACCATGCCCATTGCCCCATTCAGAATAAAGCAATAAATAATTTTTCACAAAATTCGCAAGCATCCTACCCTTGCATGTTGAATTCATAATATTAACGATAAATAATATTAGGCACCTGTGTGTGGCTGCTGATTGAACGTAGCGAACCACTCGCAGGTCAAACATTATCATTACTGCATTCAGACCTAGGATCAGACATGTTTAAAAACTGTACTCTCTGCTCAATTACTGCACACGATCTTATTTTGTCCATTTAATTGCCAAAGTAGCCGTTTTCAGCGATGGTAATTTTGCGCATAAATGCCTTTAAACATCTTAAATGATTAAAATGCTTTAGTAGTAGCCGCTTTCACGGTAAGACACTTATTGGTGCCGAAAAGTGTGGGTGTTAACCTCGCACTACGGGTCCCGTAGGGCGAGCGATTTAAGAACATTTTTCGCAAGTTAGTCCACCTGTGAAAGCGAGGCTACACTAAAGCAGTTTAAAGTCATTTATTGATGATTTTTAAACACATTTCGCGCAAAAAAAAATAATCTCATCGTGTGTGAAAAACGTCTAGTATATTGTTTATAAGTGTCCTATTTAGTTTCATATACAAAACATATTTACTTGGTTTATTGTTTTACGCCATCGTGTCGTGTTGTCAAGTAAAACATAATTATCAGCGTACATTATTTAAAACCCTAAATTGCATACCCGATGCCCCCCGCCAGAAGAAACCCATTAAAAAGTCAAACAAAGCCATAACCCCCAACCAGACATTTGGAAGAATTGAGTGGGCACCCATGGGTGCACCCAGCCCATGATAGTCCCTGCTACCGATGGAGCTAATCAGGCCGCTCTTTTTTCGGTAGTAAGCCAAAAGTTCAGAAAGCATTCACACAAACTATCCCAGCGCTCAGCACATTCTCACGTGGACCTTATCTTCAAGGGCCGGCCTTCAGCGTCAGAAGCAAATTGTTGGGAAGTGGAGGGGGGGAGAGCATCTCAGCAATCACGCATGGCTGGACCACGCCTGTGATGAAGGTATAATTAGGGTAGTTACCAGTGGCTATTTGGTGACGCGCGTAGTTTTTATTTGCTAATTATGCCGCTATCTTGCGAAGTTTCACCAGCTGCCGGTGAGCGAACCAACAGAGGGAAGCAGCACCTGTCGCTGGCCGGGCTACGAACTTTGCTCCGCCCCGCATGACAAGGCTAAACGCTACAGCGATTGTCGCCAACTTGGCCGCGAGCGGGGCGCCAATTTCGCGCCTTTTAGTAAATCTGGAGAGAAGTAAGCCAGCCGCTCCTACACGTCACGTGACGACTTTTCAGTGCGGTAACCAGCTACTGGAAACAGACTTCTCTCCGCATGGGAGCTCCACGCATGGCGATGGCGGTTTCCGATCTTGAGTTCTCTTTCCCTCCTCCTCCCGGGCTCACCTTTACGATGTGGTTACTTACGTGGGAATGCTCATATTCTCGCTACCTAAATACATGTTGTGAGATATGCAGTGTACAGTGTGCAGTGTGCACCCATAACAGGAATTTCGGTGGGCATGTGAGATGGAAGTGAGCTTTTCGGTTTCGCTAGGAGGTACTTTCGATTTTTGCGTCCTGTTCTAAAAGCGTGGAGTGGGCTGTTTTCCATCGTGTACTGGAAACAGGCACGTAGCCAGGATTTTGCTCAGAAGTCGGATCAGGCACGTGGGTGGTATAATCATATTTCGCTCCTCGGCCAAATGTTGTTGGACTGGGTGGGGGAGAGGGAGTAGGGGCGGCATAATCACATTTTATCTAGTGTAAATGCATTTGCTCAGGGTGGGGGAGGCATAGCCCCGTAACCCCGCCCCCTGGCTACGTCACTGATTGGCTACTGCTCGTCGACGATGACGGCTGACACGATACTGCGCCGGCGGCGGTCAGGTCGGTAGGTATCGGGATAACTGATAGTAGCAGGCCCACGCAACAAGGGAACGAAAAGACATCACCTCCAGACCAGCCACCCGAGTCACGTGTCTACAGCCCTGCAAGTCAGCTGACCAATAGTCCGGAGGGTCACAGCCTGAGCCCGGCACTGGTGTCAGAGGTCAACTTGACCCCCTCCCCGGCGTCACCATGACCGCACCGCCCCAGCCCCCGCCACAACCAAAGCCTTGGCGCAGTCACAAAAGAAATCGCCGCATGCAATAGAGCAGCGTAATTATGAAACAACTCCATCGGCCGAGGGACCAGAAGGCACCCGACACAAAAATGACCCTCAGAACCACCTGCCCGGTCGTCGTCTATTGCGGCGTTCGCGGCTACACCAGGTCGAAAGCGAAAGGTAAAAACAAGACCGTATTGTCCGCTAACAAACAGGTGACAAGGTCTCCATCGCAGATGTCGGCCGAGGGCTCGAGAGGTGACTCACGCCTCAAGCTGGGAAGTGAATAGTTCACCTCGTCGTCTAGTCAGCCCTGCGGCGCGCGACATGATGGTGGATACTGGGCACTGGGCAGTGTGGAAATGACCTAAATCGGGAGATAAGTATCAGTTACATTGTGGCAATGGGGCATATCATGGTTTCAATTTATTAGTCCAACGTCAATATGAAGGTGATCGTTTCAAAAACGTTGATGTAGAGAGCGTTTAATAAATAATTTATGCAACTGTAATATAGTTGCACTCAAATTAACAAACCAGCAAGACCGCAAGGTATTTGGGCTCATATAGGAAATTTAAAGCGTTCATAATGCAACTCGAAACACTCGTATGCACGTTGAAAAGGACCGACACTCTGCATTGAAGTAGGTACGTGAATCTCTCAGGGCCTTGAGACTGAGAACAGTTAACTTGCGATCAATACCGGAATGGTTTCACGATGAGTTCATCCACCCTGCCAACTCACCACTCACCGCTCTGCCAGCACTGCAGACACGGCCATCAACGCCAACAGCTCCCCTTGACAACGCCTGCCACCGGCCATGGAATCGTCACAGTTGTACTGCGATAGAGGTGCACCGTAGAATTAACCCAGCGTCCTGTATACGTTCCCACTGGTCATCAGCGTCCCTCGTAACGGGCGTGCTTTGGTAGCGTCCCAGTGCGACGGCCAGCCAAATTGGAGGAGGCACGTCAGAGCGGCTGGCGCTGGAATTCCGGGCGATCCGGTGATGCCGCAGAGCCTCCGTTGTAAGCGTCCAATGGGATGTGCCACGCCGCAGCAATTTAGCTGATGTTGAGATTGATTCTCTGTTTAGTTCTCATCCGGAGCTTAATGCGTTGCCGCTGGTGTACGCGATGCTGGCTAGTGGCTACTGTTTAACATTGCAGCTATTCTGAGGTTAGGTGCTCGTTTGATCGTGGTTATTCAAGCTGCGGGAATATTTATCCCGTGATTGTGATGTCGTACGTAATCACTAATCACGCGTATCAAAAAGTCTGCATTTACTTATTTATTTAGTTATATGAAATTAGAGGTTTTATATACCATGACAATAATAATATTGGATTTGACTTACAATATATCTGCGAAACCATTGGGTTTTCATTTCTTGTTAGGTATGACCTGTTTCATACGTTGTTTATACTTTTTAACAACTTCTAGGTGAAATGAACGATTAAGAGCACATATTACAGATATCAGGCACGTAGCTTATCCAGAAAAGTTGAGGGGGACTGAGCTAGAAAAAATCACTTACATTGCCATCATAATCCACAAAATACAGATTCCCCCCGAATTTGACCCACTTCCTCGTCAAAGTTTGGAGGGCTGAAGCCCCAAGTATTTGCCGCATTGTTTTCCTAACCCTGATGGCCTAATAATACCTTACACAAACCTGTCTCACTGTCATACAAAGAGACTGTGTCCGCTAAGAAATTAATACACACACACACACACACACACACACAACACACACCACACACACACACTCACATACACACACCTACACAAAAAACAAAAACAACCAAACACACACACACACACACCACACACACACCACACACACCCACACACACACACACACACACATATATATATATATATATATATATATATATATATATATATATATATATAAGCATGCAATGTATTGTGCGACATTGTGTTGATAAAAGCGTACCATTCTAAGAAGCCAACGACGTGAACTGGTATAAAGTCGAGAGTGGGTTGTCAGACCAGGCTTATCAGGTTACTGACTCCTCCGTGGAAACATTATGGCCTGAAAACGGCGTAATGCCAAGCCGTGTAAACATAAAATGATCTCAGCCATATACGTCGCTCTCTTATACCGAAAGTCGCTCTGATATCCCAGCTGACAACAGAAAGGAATGACGTATGAATCTAAGGGAAAATAAGGGGATCTGAATTGTACTGCGGGAATGCAGTACTCGTTACATGGCTGCTAGTCTAACAGGGTCGTTGGCTGCCGTGGCTATCTGTCGCCCGCTGCAGTCCGCTCTCTGTCTCTGCTGTCTGCTGTCTGTCTCCGCTGTCTGTCTCTGCTGTCTGCTGTCTGTCTCCGCTGTCCTGCTGTCGTCTCTGCGTCTGTGTCTGTCTCTGCGTCCGGCGTTGTCTCTGCTGTCTGCTGTCTGCCCCCGTCTGCTGTCTGTTCCTGCTGCTTGCTGTCTGTCTCCCCGCTGTCTGCTGTCTGTCTCTGGCTGTCTGCTGTCTGTCTCCCCGCTGTCTCTGTCTGTCCTCTGCTGTCTGCTGTCTGTCTCCGCTCTGTCTCTGCGTCTGCTGTCTGTCTCCCCGCTGTCTGCTGTCATGTCTCCCCGCTGTTCTGCTGTCTGTCCTGCTGTCTCCTGTCCCTGTCCTCTGCTGTCTGCTGTCTGTCTCTGCGTCTGCGTCTGTCCTCTGCTGTCCGCTGTCCTGTCTCTGCTGTCTGCTGTCTGTCTCTGCTTGTCTGCTGTCTGTCTTGCTGTCTGCTGTCTGTCTCCGCTGTCTGTCTCTGCTGTCTGCTGTCTGTCTCCGCTGTCTGCTGTCTGTACGCTGTCTGTCTCTGCTGTCTGCTGTCTGTCTCCGCTGTCTGTCTCCGCTGTCTGTCTCTGCTGTCTGCTGTCTGTCTCTGCTGTCTGCTGTCTGTCTCCCCGCTGTCTCTCGCTGTTTCCCCGCCGCTGTAGCCTGCTGCCCCTCCACTCTCGGCCGCTGTAGCCCCGCTGTAACCCCGCTGTCAGGGGTGTAGTTTCCTATTCAGTTGAGGGAGCTTCAGCCCCCTCGCCAACTTGGCTTCAGCCCCCCAACTTGGATTAGAACCACCTGGGGATACATCTGTATTTTTGTAGATTTCATGGTACTTCTAAGCGATTTTGTTATTTTTTTTCTTTTTTTTTGTTCTTCATTTTTTTTTCCCCCCCCGCTCAAAAGCGCATACATATCAGCAGACAGTAATAAAAAACGAACGCAAGTAAAATAATTGAAATGAACATAACCAAATAGAATAAACTTAGAAAAGCTAAGAAAGATGATAGAACCAATACTCCCGATAGTAAACAAAACATAAAATAAAAAAAGCAACAAAGAAAAAGACAAATTACACAGTAAAAATACAAGTCAAAAAAAGAAAACTTATAAAGAAAAAGTGTCGCAAAAAATAAAAAAACAAACACAAAGAAAGAAAGAAAATAATCACTAAATGAGCAGGTGAACAGTAGAAACAAGGATTCATAAATAAATGAACTACGAAGAAAAACAGTTCCAAAAAAAAAAAAAAAAAAGAAGAAGATAGAAATATACTTTCGCGCAAATCATACTCAGATAAATAACCGCCAGGCTAGCAATTCAACCGCCGTATCACATCAGACCCCATATGAAAGAAAATTCAGCATACACGCCCCCCCCCCCACCCTCACCTTTTCGGAGAACGCTACTCCCCTGCCCACGTAGCCAACGGTAGCGCCCACTGTATTCCCCACTTATAGCCCCAATGTACGGCGGCCCACTGAGCCTCACTGTAGCCCCACTGTAGCGGCCCATTGTAGCCCCGCTGTAGCAGCCCACTGTAGCCCCACTGTAGCGGCCCACTGTAGCCCCACTGTAGCAGCCTACTGTAGCCCCACTGTAGCCCCGCTGTAGCGGCCTACTGTAGCCCCACTGTAGCCCCACTGTAGCCCCGCTGTAGCGGCCCACTGTAGCCCCGCTTGTATCCCATTGTAACGCCCACGTATGCCCCATGAGCCCCGCTGTTACGTCCCATTTGTAGCCCACTGTAGCCCCGCTGTAGCCCCCATTGTAGCCCCCACTGTAGCCCCCATTGTACGCCCCGACTGTAGCCCCAACTGTAAGCCCCACTGGTAGCCCCACTGTAAGCCCACTGTAACCCCACTGTAGCCCACTGTAGCGGCCCACTGTAGCGGCCCCACTGTAGCGGGCCGAAAGTCCCACTGTACCCCGCTGTTAGTCCCATGTAGCCCACTGTAGCCCCACCTGTAGCCCCACTGGTAGCCCCGCTGTAGTCCATTGTGAGCACAACTGTAGCCCCGCTGTAGCCCCATTGTAGCCCCACTGTAGCCCCATGGTCGCCCCCACTATACCGTACTGTCCCACTGTACCCGCGTAAGCCCCGCCTGTAGCCCTCAACGTAGCCCCACTGTAGCCCCACTGTAAGCCCCATTGTAACCCACTCGCAAGCGGCCCCACTGTGCGCCCATGTAGCCCACGTAGCGCCCACTGTAGCCCCACGTAACCCCACTGTAGCGGCCACTGTAGTCCCCACTGTAGCCCCGCTGTATCCCATTGTACCCACTGAGCCCCACTGTCGCCTCCGCTGTAGTCCCATTGTAAGCCCAACTGTAGCCCCTGTAGCCCCATTGTAGCCCCACTTAGCCCCATTGTAGCCCCACTGTAGCCCCACTGTAGCCCCAATGTAGCCCCACTGTCGGCCGCAGTGACGCCGCCGAGCTGACTCACCGTCGGCCAGGTGCCGCCGGGCCCGGTATGGCATTAGCAGCCGGCGTACGCTGTACTGTACGACGAGCTAGTTATCCTGTGTGACGGAGCGTTACGACTGCGGCCGGCACCGTCACGCAGCGTCACGGCCGCGACACTCGGTCAGTGGTGACGCGCGCGCCGTGACACGAGGGGTGGCGAGAGCTGATACGGAGTGGCGAGAGGTGACTGAACGTGACCACGGGTGACCACAGGTGACCGCACGGGACGAGAAGGGTGGTGAGAGATGATACGGGGTGATGAGAGGTGATAATAGGTGGCCACAGGTGACCGCAGGTGACTGCAAGTAACCACAGGTGATCGCAGGTGACGAGAGGTTGGCAACAGGTGATGCGTTGTGTCGAGAGGTAACCGCAGGTGACACGAGCGGCGACGAGAGGTGACTACAGGTGACGGCAGGTGACCGCTGTGGAGGGGAAGAGTGATGGGTAACCGCAGGTGACACGAGCGGCGACGAGAGGTGACAACAGGTGACCGGCAGGTGACCGCTGTGGAGGGGCAGAGTGATGGGTTGTTCAAAGTGTGAGGTCACTGGTCAGTAGTCAGTGCCCAGCAGAGAGGTTGCCAGGTCGGTGGGTGGTGTGCCCGTTGCTTTGCGAGGATCCCATCCCATGAACTGGGCTGGGTCACTGGTCAGGGCTCAAGCCAGGGGCGGATCTAGCCGTGGGTTGTGGGTTGTGGGGGCATATCTAGTGACGTATTATCAAAATGAGTTGGAGAGTGATAGCGACCGTCAGCCCTCAGATAGAAGTTGTCGGCAGGGGGAGGGGTAAGGGAACGTTTTATTAGCCCGACTTCAACTGTACGCTCGATGTTTTGGGGAGATAAATCATGGTTTCAGGACCTTGGGGGGATGACCCTTTCCCCTTCCATGTACCCCCCTTGACAGAGGTGCTGGGCGTTCGGAAACTTCTGCATAATAAATAGTCTTTAGTTTGTGGCTGTCGCCCTTTGTACGATAGTCCTCTATCCGTCACTTCTCTGTTCCCTTTCTTACATCGCCTTTCCGTATTTCCCTTGTGAAATTGCCGCGTCATTATTTGCTAGGTTGGGTCGTACTGTCTCTTAACCTGATGCTTATCCTGCCGAGGTTTAACACCGCAGGAGCGGTGCCTCGTCTGAATTCGCCTTACCTGAGCTGAGCTCGAGCGGGACCGCGTTCAGACCGCGTTCAGACTGTTGTCAGCAGGCGTTGGTGGGCGGCTAGCCGACTGAGGCCGACCTTAATTAATGATTCGCTAATAGGCAGCACAGGTCCCGCTGAATGCGAGACATGACGCCACTTTGAATCATTCTTCGATTAATCACAAGATGCGGTGGTGCTGGTCGTGCAGCTGTCGTTTAGAAGAGAGTGCGATGCTACCCCTTTTGTAGCCAGAACTTCAAAGACTTTTCCTCGGGCGTTTAAGCGAGTCAGCAGTCATCTCCGGCATCAATGTCTGGATGTTTCGCCCTGACAGTTGATGTAGTAAGGTCTTATTTCAGCATCGCAGCACTGTGCTGAGGTCGGCTGAGCAAACGGCGATTGGTTTCTGATGCCAATTTGTTTCTGATCGGATTGGAAGCTGGCAGCAAACATCGGTTACCGAACGGAGAGCGAAATTCGACGTGTCATGAGACGTCGTGTCAGCCACGAGCCTGGAAAACTCCAACTAAGTGACAGTTATGTGTAAATTATTTTGGTTAGCTGTTCCCATTGAATTGAATTCCCAGAAATATTCAGGAATATTTCTGAATGTGATCGCTTAAAATACAGTGGCCGTTTATGTTACTTACTGGAATTGAATCTGGGTTGTACTGTATTAAAAGTTGGCGTGATCAGTTAGTTATGCGATATCATTTATAGTTTCACTTCCTCTCAGTGCATTGTATACATTTTATTCGAAGATAGACACCGTCTAAGGCTAAAAGCAAAATTAAAAGGCAAACTCTGGCAACAACTCCGCTGTCTCAGGTCAGGACACGTCAGATCATGTGCTTGGGCGGCGACCAATGCCATAGGGATCCCGTCTGACCTCAGATCAGGTCTGGATCACTCCGCAGTTCGCGTCGAGTTAGATTAGATGCTGGAGTAGCGGCTGACGTTACGGAGTCCCACCTAACCTGTGACGTCAGAGTCTGAGTTTTACGCCTCCTCCTCCTCCTCGCTGGAGTCGGCGCCAGCTGATTAATTGGTCGCGGTCGTATGAATATTTTCCTCGTAACCGCTGCGTCGCGTCGCGCCGCCGCCGCCGCCGCCACAGAGCGACAGCGATGGTGGACGGCAGCTCAGGACTCGGGTGCGCGTGAGACGCACTTCAGCGCCAATGATTCACCTAGGGGTTGCACTTGGTTATTTTACTTCATAGTTATGGTTGTTGTATTTGAGCTCGGAAATGTGTTCCTTTCTCTGTTTTAGTTCGTAGAAGGTATATGCTGGGTCATTACACGACATTTCGTCATTTTTTATCTCCCAAATTACACTATCATCTCTCACTTTTTTCCTCAAAATGTATTTTTACGGTTATCCTGGGTCCTGAATTAAGCTGGGATAATACTAGCTCGATCTGACCTCAAGATTTCGAGTTATCGTCTCGGGCATTTTTGCAAGGTCATGGCCGAAATAACGCATTTCACTTACCCAAATGTCAAGAAGACTTACATCGCTGAATTTGCAATGAAACGGAGATTCTATTAATGGGTTTTGTTGCGTGACCGGCTTGAATGACCTTGACCACGTGACCTTGTGACCCTTTTTTACCTCGTTGGACCCAGGTTCCACCTCTTAGTTCAATTATTAACTTCGCAAAATAGGTATATGCTTATGTATTTCCTAACAACGCAATCAATACAAAAAATTGTTCTTCCTCTAATTTCCATATTTTACCTGGATATACGGGCATGTTTTTTAATTACTCCCCATAAGGGTAAAGATAAAGACATACATATTACATACATATATAAGAACCATCCATGATGAACTCGTGGCTTTTACGGCCCCTCGCTAGTGGCTAAAGCGGTGTACCTGGGAAGTGAATAAAGTAATATAGGGGAGGGGTAACGGGTGGATATCTACGAACATATGGGTCTGATTTGGGCGGAATCTTCATCATTCGATTCGGCGTGGTCTAAAACGGTGCCGTATTTAATTGTATTCACTTCGGTCTAATCTAAGTGAACCAAATATTGTCAAACCCACTACAAAGCATTGCAGATGACGTCATCCTCCGAACCTGTGCGACTGTTTTGGGCGGGGTCTTCACCATTCGATCCAGCGTGACCCAAAACGGTGCCGTATTGAGTTTTATCCCCTTTATTCTATCTAGGTGAACCAAATTGGACCAAAACCACCAGAAATATTTGCAGATAACGTCATGTTCCGAACATACGGACCGATTTGTACATGGTCTTCACCATTCGATCCGACGGCCTAGTCCAAAACGATGCCGTGTTGAGTTTTACCCACTTTGGTGCAATCTAAGTGTACAAAATTGGATCAAAACCGACACAACTTTTGGGCCAATTTGGTCCACTTAGATTGAATCAAAGCGAATAAAACTCATAACCGCAACGTGTTGGACCACGCTGAATCGATTGGTGAAGATACTACCCAAATCGGTCCAATAAGTTCGGAGCATGACGTCTGCAACCATATTTTGGAGGTTTTAATTCAATTTGGTCCACTAAGATTAGACCAAAGTGGATAAAACCTAAAACGGCACCGTCGTAGACCACACCAGATCGAATAGTGAAGACCCAGTCGAAATTGATTTCATATTTTAGAGGCTCGCAGATGTCCGCCCGTTACCGTTGCCCCGCCTTCTTGAGGTTATTTGAAAACATGCACTATATCGATGGAAAATATGAAAATTAGAGGAAAAACACGCAATTTGTATTGTTGCGTTGTTAGGCAATATACTGACAAGTATTTCGAAAAGGGAAAAATCGAAATCATACGTGGACCCGGGGTCATACGAGATCAACGAAAAAGCGCACGAGGTCGGATGGTCAAGGTCATTCAAGGTCACCAAAAATATCATAATTAAAATATCTGTGTCACTGTGAATTCAGCCATTTAAGCCTTTTGACATTTGAGCAAGTCAAATGCTGTATTTTGGCCTTCAAAAATAACCTTAGTTCAGATCGAGCTAATATTTTCACAGCTGAATTTAGGATCCACGACAACCCTATACGCCAATTTCGAACAAAAGGTGGGAAATGAGGGTGTTTTTGACTGGTCGAAATGACGTGGAATGCCTCTGCTTTTAAGTTGATGTTTAGGATCAGTCTGTCTTTTGAGGATTACCGCTCCCGTTTGCAGGACTAGACTCGACAGTATCCAAACCAGTACAAAATGCTTTTGTTCGGGAACCAAGCAGGCGGTTTTTCCCAGTGTGGAGGAGCTGTTGCTCCCCTCTCCTGCTACTCCGATTGATCTGGCTGTCCGTCCAGTCGACACCCCTTCGAGCTGAGGTGCTCAGTCCAGGGCCCTTTTCCGGTGAGCTGGAAGTACCAGCGGTTACCCTTCCAGCGAGCTGCTAGTACCTTCCTGGGTCCCCCTCCGTGGAGCTGCTAAGTAACCTTCCTTGGGTCACCCCTCCAGCGAGCCTGCTAGTAACCTTCCTGGTCCACCCTCCTTCCAGCGAGCCTGAACTAGTAACCTCTCCCCTGCGGTCACACCCTCCAGCCGAGCTTGCTGTAACCTTCCTGGTACCCCCTCCAGCGAGCTGCTGGGTCACCTTCCTGGGCCCTCTCCTCCAGCGAGCTGCACTATGAACCTGTCCATGTGTCACGCGCTCCAGCGCAAGCTGCGGTAAACTTCCCTGGTCACCTCCAGCGAGCTGCTAGTAACCTTCCCTGGGTCCCCCTCCTCCAGCGAGCTGCTGGTAACCTTGCCTGGGTCACCCCCTCCAGTGAGCTGCTAGTAACCTTGCCTGGGCCCCCCTCCTCCAGTGAGCGCTTCTGACCCCTGACGGCACCGTGAAATTGGCCGCCGCGCGCCGGCGTCATCTCAGCCGACCAGCCGGCTGGCCAGAGGATCGCCGCCATTTGCTGAGAGTCGCCGGCCAGCGGTGATGCATCGCTTCAATCCCCACTGTTTTAAGTCGGGTAATGACGCCCTGAATCAGGCTGCCGGTGACGGCAGCTCGGCGTTACATTGGAGCGTTGATAGCGTTCCACGCACGCGCCGGCCGGTCGGCAGCGCGGCAGCTCAGCCGGCGTGTTCCCGGAATGTTCACAGAAGTTAGCCACCGGCGGCCGGGACTGCGCTCCGGTGCAGGTCCTCGCTCGGCAGGCTCAGAGCCCATCCGTCAGAGGAGGCTGGTCTCTGTCGTATTACCGAGCTCTTCAAACCGTTCGTGGAAGCATCGTCGTGAGCCGGTGTGCTGCTAGGCGGGGTGCGCTGAGGTGGTCACCGGTCAAGGCGCCTGCTGCTGGGCGGAGTAGGCGGGGGTGGGGGCTGCGCTGGGGTGGTCACCGGTCAAGGCACCTGCTGCTGGGCGGAGTAGGCGAGGGGGAGGGCTGCGCTGGCTATGATGGCTGCGGCTGCTGTGGTTTTACATTCCTGGCTTGCATCCCTCTCCTCGTGGCATGTCTCTAAATAGTACTCTCTCTCTCTATCAAACTGCGTCTCGGATGCAATGCTCCCGCTTCTACCAAGCATTTGACTCCCATTGTCTAGCACCGTTCCTCTGCCTCCATCTGCTACATCGTGACTCCTGTCATATCCCTCTGAGTCTCTGACCCTCACCATTTACCACCGTATCTATGATTCTGTCCTCTCGACGCTTTCGTGTTTCATCCTGTCTTCACAGTACCTACGACTCCCACCATCTCCCTCTGTGGCCGTAACTCTCAACTCACCCTTCCCTCCCTCCCTCACTCCCTCCACCGCGCCGCCGTGTGCTGACTTCCATCAGCTCGCGCCCCACGCACCGCCCGAGGCTGCGCCGTCGGTCGCCGGTCGCCGGTCGTCGGTCGTAGGTCGTCGGTTGCGACGCGTGGCGACGTAAACAGAACGCCGCTGTCGGCGTACGTTGCTCGTGTGTTTACAACCAGCGACGGAGGGTGGAGGGGCAACAGGTGGGGGCTGAGCTGCGTGTCCGTAACGGAGGGTAGGGGTGAGTCCAGGTAGCATGCGTGTCTTGCATAGAGAGAAAGAGAGAGAGGGAGAGATCGGAGACGTTAGATACGAATTACAGGATGTGTTCGGTAAGCGTGAATATTTGTATGTGACTTCATGGATAAATGGTCTCTCGTGTATCACGGATATCCATCTGAAAGTGTTTGCATTTGCTGACGTTGCCGTGATGCGATTGGTAAAACACTTGGCGGTGATCTTTCTAATGGAAGGGATTACTTCTGGTGAATTTGCAATGGCAGCGTAACGATACTCATCTGATCAAAATTAACACTGGGCCCACAAGCCTGCCTGCGGGAACTTCGTAATACGCTCATATAATTCCCGTGAATACCTGATGTATCCAATGTACCACGTTCTGGTCTTTTCACATGCCCAATACCTAGAACACGCAATATAATACTTATCTCTCTCTGAGTGAATAACTGGTCATCTGCATTGATGATTCAGACCGTGGCAGTGTTATCAACAAAAGCATTTGGTTGACCTTAATATCTGCATCATTTAAGCTAATAATATTTTGTTATCGTTATTTTCTTCTCTTCTCACTACTTTTTGTACTAACCCAATAAGCTGACCCATAATTATATTTTACACAGCATTCCAGTGAATCCTGATGTTTCCATTTCCTTAACTTGATCATATTCTGATGCATCACAATGCAATTTCACTAGCAGAGAGTAATTAATGTATTGATTGAGCATACGGTTCATTAAATCTTAAGCCTCAATATTTCCGGGCATCGGCGACTCATAATACGGTTTGTGCCTTCTCTGATTAGTCATTTGACCCCAATATGTGCTCGCATCAGCAGATTCACGTGACCTAATCCGCGTGACCTTCATTTTAGCATTAACTGTGACCTTTGACACTTCCTGATAGCGATCTGCAACCTCCACCACATCCCGTACCCTCCCCCTCTGAAGTCACCGATTATCTCCGCTGTGTCAAGTCCGTCTCTTAGTCTGGAGGGGGGGGGTGGTCTGTGCGTCGGAGTGGGGCGCGGCGCCGTCGGCATCGTCGTCGGTCGTCGTCGGAGGGAGGGAGGGTGGGGGGGTGCGCCGGCGGTCATGAGCGCGCTGCGCCGTCTCATGGCCGCGCACGCGACGCTCTTGTCCCGCCGATCACAGCCTCTCGGCTCCGGTGGCCGAGTGGGCCGCGTCGGAGGCGCTGCTCGCTCTCCGGGCAGACACAGAGGAGGTGCGGGCACCACGCTGACACCTGCTCAGGTCAGTCGCGTGACCTCACAGCTCACCTGCAGTCCTCTGAGGAGGTCACCTGAGGTCACCTGAAGTCAGCAGCGTCTGTAGTGACGGCCGCGGTCATCTCGATTTCAGTTTCAGTGGAGCGTAGTGTTGTCTCGGACAGAGCTAATCGTCGACGCAGGCCCGTCAGCACGCTGTTCGCGGCGTGATTGGTGGACGCCCGCTGACGGTGTGGACAGGGCAGTCGGAGCGAACAGGGTGGCGACGAGAACCGGCAGCGGCAGTGCCAGTCTCTGGAGGGTCGGTCTCTCTCTCTCGCGCCACGTTGTCTGTTTGGAGAGGCTGTTGAAGTGGACTGTGACCGACTCATCTGAAGCAGTGTCAAGGTCACATGTGATACTGGCGGGATGATAGCGTGATACCTGCGGGATGATACCGTGATACTGGATCATCGCCCGTGAACGTTTCAATGCACCTACCGCCGCGACCGTAACGCTGACCCGTAAGACGACAAGAACGCGTACGAACGCGGAACTGCAGTGTTTCCGGACAAGCTATTGATTCGTCTTTGCTGAGGACATCTCGCGACCGTTGGGCACGTGACATCGGACACAGCGTGTCACCGAGTGACCCCGTGAACTGGTGAACTCGTGCTGCTGTGAACTGGTGATCCGGTGACCTGTGCCCCGCGGCGCCGCGTGGGTCGCTAGATGCCCTCCTGGTCGGAATACCAGTCTCCGAGGAGGATGTCGGACCAGCCTCTCTTTTTCTCCTTCGACCAAGGTCAGTAGGTCACGCAATGCGGTGACCTGAGGTCAGGTCAGGTCAGCGGACGGGCTCGCGCCTGTTCTGTGTTGTGTTGTTGCTGCTGATGGTGGTGTCGGGCGATCGCACTGTGGTCGACATGGGTTAGGTGATGTTGATATCTATAATACGGGTGGTCAGTGAGTCATAACTACTGTTACGCTTACTTTGATGCCCGTAACTGAACAATCGAACACGAAAAGACAATGTGATTTTCAGAAGTCCGATTTATCCATATTAATGCAACCGCGTGACATCTGTCAAGGACGACGGAGTGTCACGACATCGTGACAAACTGTCAGGACATCGTGACAAACTGTCACGACAACGTGACAAACTGTCACGACAGCGTGACAAACTGTCAGGACATCGTTACAAACTGTCACGACATCGTGACAAACTGTCACGACATCGTGACAAACTGTCACGACATCGTGACAAACTATCACGACATCGTGACAAACTGTCACGACAACGTGGCAAACTGTCACGACAACGTGACAAACTGTCACGACAACGTGACAACCTGTCACGACAACGTGACAAACTGTCACGACAACGTGACAAACTGTCACGACAACGTGACAAACTGTCACGACAACGTGATAAACGGAAGACTCAAGACTAACACACAGACATCTACCACCTTTGTCCCATGAGGATAGGATGCCTGTGCCATAGCAACAACCAATATCAATGCCAATGTGTGCCAGCGCATTTATATGTCCTTACAATGAGTTGCAATTCACTAATATGCGTACTCTTGCACTTATCTCATTAGTAACATACCGCAGCGTAATTAAATATTGCAGCAACGGGGTTCCTACCTACGGCTTGGGTTCCACTGTCAATGACGAAATGACTGTCGAATATGTGTCAGACCCTAAGCACCAGTCTAACATTTTAGTCAGATATTTCAATGTCGCTGACAAATGTATGATATAATATGTTTCAGACTTGATTTCAGCTGCAGTCAGCCGTTAGTTAAACTGCCATGATGTTTCCAAATGTATTTTATTTTAGAAGATTGGCCCATAAATCTAGACGGAACAGCCACTATCATGTTTCAATAAATTTAGGCACATAGAAGAGTTATGAGCCTTGGAACCCGGATAAAATGGGCCGGCTTGCTCCTGTTCTGTGACAACCAAATTAAACTGAATGCATCACGTTATTGGGTGACTTAGTGTTTCGCTTTGTGAATGATTGCTCATTGAATACAGACAGCATGCATTATAATGCATGATTCATCGTCACACTTCATTGTTTCAAAATCAAACCACTCGTTGAGTTTATTATATGCTCCTCATAATTGCGCAATAGCGGTTTATCACATGTTTCGTATGTGTGTGCGTGTGTAAGTATAGTATTCATCCAAAGTATACTTTAAATTCAAATCAGAAGACATCGACCTGTTGCCGATCTAGATTTCGTGAAAGCCTCGAAACTGTTGGTCTAATTAAGGCCCGTGCCAGACCCAATCAACCCTCGTTTATAGTTTCAGTTTCTCCAGCCCGCAGCTACAGTTTGCCAAAGTGCACCCCTCCCGTGGGAATAGCTGTCAAAGCCGGGATCACATAAGTACTGCCGCTGAGTGTTTCGTACCTTCTGCACGCTGCAGCCAGTGTAGAGTTATTCCGAGACGGCAGTTCCAATCTGGTAATGCTGATGGAGCTGGAAGTTGTGCGGTACGGCACTCGTGCGGTACCGAGTCGAGATGCTCTAACGTGAAAACGGCATAATTACTGAGCTTCTTTTGGCACGGACGCTTTATGTCACTGATATGCCGTACATGTATATACCTACATATGTGCAATATAAACGCTTTGTGAATTTCGTGTTAACGATTTTGGATGCAGTTAACGTAAGACGGATAGACGTATTAGGAACAATGCGACATGTTATGATGGGTTGACATTTTCTCATTTGTCCTGAAGAAGAATGCGCTTGAGGAAGACTGAAGGAATCTCTACATGCGTGACTCGTTAGATGGTATCTGGACATGTATTACACTCCCCATTTTAACTAAGAATATCCGTTTCTCTGGCTCTCAGGTCTCTATCTGGAGCAAATATTCATTTATGTTCTTTTCAGAGCTTGAACTATCCTTCGGTAAAGCATTTGTGTTGTATTTTTTGGCCTTGTGCAGTGTTGCGCCTAAATATCTGAGCTGCCTAAGAGACGGTAAATACTGCAGTTCTATCCGTCATTTTGTCTATTGCTGAGTTGTTGCTGCTCTTGGTTGTCTATTGCTGAGTTGTTGCTGCTCTTGGGTCTATTGAGCTGAGTTGTTGCTGCTCTTGGTTGTCTTACAGGTCGGCATAAGTTTTTGCTCTGTCTGTTTTATATTGTATCGTGTTTTATATCTACCTACGTGATTTATTGCATCAAATAATCTGGCGTTCTTGGGCTCGCATCTGCTTCCTAGATCCTTTGCCCGTGAGGAATGGGCGTCCCAATTCCGATCTAAAGTCAGGGGCTGGTGACTGTGGTTCAGAATAAGCGAACTGTCTGCTCTGGAATTCACACACAGAAAAGTGGAGGCCTCGAACACTTCGATCTCAGTCTGCGAATCGGTGCTAGAGACGGACGAACGCAATGGACCACTTTGCTGCCTCGGCTCAAACCGGGTCGCTTGGGGATTTGGAGGATGATGCTAACTATTCTTCGCCTGAATAAGGCACGCTTTTCAAGGCCTCCACTGTTCGATTATGACAATCTTTGCAGAGTCGGACGCGGTAAGCATTTGAGATCTGTTACTTTTGGCTTAACGTGCATCTTGTAGGCCTTATTATTATTAAGTTCCAAAGTGCCAAAGCCAAAGAGCTTCCTGTGGAGCCCCACAGTCCTTCAGAGACTGGGTAGCCCTTGCAGGTGAGTCGTTGGACCATTTTTGATGCTCACTGATTTTGTATTCAGATCATCTTCTGTTCTGTATTCGATTGTTTTCCTGGAAACAATTTTGTGACAGTGAGATGTGGCGACGCCCGACCCGAGTTCACAGCAAATGCTTCATTGTGATGCTGTTAATTTCTCGCCAACCAGCTCACTGGCATGGTGCGAAAATATGTCCCCCCACTTAGCCGGCTCGTTGACTGTAACCATTCTGCTCAGTACCTCGCCTTATATTGCCAGATTTCACTCGCTAAGATCGAAGTGTTCGACCTCACTTTTCTGGGCGGATTCCAGCAGACAGCTCGCGTATTCTGGCCACAGCTCACCACCCCTGACCTTAGGTCGGGATTGGGACCCCATTCCTCACGGGGCTGCAAAGGATCTAGTAAGCAGATGCGAGCCCAGAACGCAGATATTTTGATGCCAATAAATCACGTAGGTATCGAATATAAATACTGAAGCAGGCAGAGACGGCAAAAAACTTATGCCGGACCTTTAATTCTTGAGTTGTTGCTGCTCTTGGTTGTCTATTGCTGAGTTGTTGCTGCTCTTGGTTGTCTATTGCTGAGTTGTTGCTGCTCTTGATTGTCTATTGCTGAGTTGTTGCTGCTCTTGGTTGTGTTGATCAGCCGTCAGCATGTTGTAGCGCTGGTGGTTACGAGCTCGTCTGCCCGTCAGCTCTGACGCTAACCTATCTATTCACTCCTGCACTATCACTACACAATATCACTACACAATCACTATCCTATAATTCACTCCTAAATCACTTTGGAATCCCCTCACTGTCAGCGCGCAGAGTCCAATATGACCTCC
>VOPJ01015131.1:0-41960 GCA_014673585.1 Semibalanus balanoides | reverse complement strand
AAATACCAGATAAGAAGGTAATTTTACCACAAATGTCCTTAAAAATAGGTAGACAAAGAATTATCTCCCTTTGGCAAATTCATGTAAATCGAATGAAGAAAATCGAGCGGTAACTTTTGGCAGTTATTCAGTTCCCCGTCCTTTGACCTTGATTTTGACCTTGAAGCTAAATGACCGATTTTGGCTGATTTTTTATGTGCGGCTAGAGTTTGACCTAAGCTATATTTGTGGAAAAAATGAAAAAAATTCGAGCGGTAACTTTTGGCAGTTATTCAGTTCCCCGTCCTTTGACCTTGATTTTGACCTTGAAGGAGACGTGCTAGAGCAAAATATATATCAGATTCGTGCTTCTCGTGGTCTAATTGTCCTCATAGGTCATATTCAGAAGAATCGAAGAAAGACGTTTTTTACCTTGATTTTGACCTTGAAGGAGACGTGCAAGAGGAAAATAAATATCAGATTCTTGCTTCTCGTGGTCTATTGACCACATATATCATTTTCAGAGGAATTGGTGCTCGGCGCTGAAGAAGTCGCTGAATAAGTCGCTAACTTCACGGACATCCAGTTTTCGGCGATTTCTGGCGGTTTGGGGCTATCTATAAGAATCTTGGTTTGGGGGGCATAATGGCATTTGCCCCTGATGCCCACCCCCTGGATTCGCCAGTGAAGGTACCCGTCTGATGATATGCTGACATCCTTCAAAAACATGTTGCATTGCACTTTATGCCCATGCAATATTTATGAAGACAATATGTTCCCAGTAAACATACCGACGTCAGATCGACGTCGGCTGGACGTCGGACCGACGCAGGGGTGGAGCTTTATATATCTATTTCAAATTGTAACATTAGGCCTAGGCGATGCATGGTAAGAATGAAGTTAAAATCTATCAAATTAACATTACCCCCCCCCCCCGACCGATTTCACAAAGTTCTACCACAGGCCTGACGCCAACATGTTTACTGGGTTGGGTCAAAGTCGTCTTGTCAAAAACGTTTATCTCAGAACACTTTCTGAAATGGTTAATTGAAATGCGGAAGCAGGGATATCGTGGGCCTTGTCGGCCTCGGCCACACCTACCCAGTACCTAGGCCTAACGCCTACGGCTGTCCACCCTCCGGCGGACGTTCGGCCCGGCTCGCCCCCCCCCCGGCTTTCAGCCACCGGGGACAGACGCCTCCCCCATCACGTTAGAAGAGAAGAAAGTCCCTATAAGGCCTACCCGCCAACCAGGCAAACAATGTGTCGGAGGATGGCAGGTATACAGTGACGCTCAAATGACTCGATGAACTGATTCTAAAGAGGGATGAAGGATGACCGACCTTGACCAATGGTATGCATGAGTGCAGGGGTACGTGAATAGTTAATATGCTGTAACATTAGTTGTCCCGTCTTCGATTCATTTCATACGTCACGTGTTTTGCTTGTCAAACGACTGAATGTTGTTTTCTGTTCGTTTCAGACCTAACTGGCATTTGTGTCATTATAGCTAGTATGTGAAACCTTGGATGGCACATTAACACATTTGCGAACATCAGCTGCTCTGACGCGCACGTCTCCGCACGTCGTTTTTCAGAGGTCCACATGGCGGCACATCGCACCGATCGCCCCACGATGGGCACCAGCCTCTGTGCGTCGTTTTGCCGCATATAAATTTGTGTTTTGTGCATTTTGCTGGTACTATAAGCAATTTTTCCAGCTCAGCCCCCCAAAAAACTTTTCTGGAGAAGCTACGCCCCTGCTGCTTCCCTTCAGAAAACCTGACTGACCCCCCTCAAAATGCTGTGTGGCGACGCCACTGCACCACGCACTATGCTTTCCGTTTCCTCTCATACACATTTGAAGAACTTTGTGGAGCTCTTTCGATGCAGAGTTATTTCACAATCAACCGCTATACACACGCTAAAGGCTAAAATCTCCCAACCTCACGACTCACGTGGTACTTAAATATATGTGGGTCTCTGCAGCGCATATTTCAAATATAACCTGGCGAAATATAGCAAAATATAGCCCTAATAAATACAATATTTCAAATATAGCCTGGCGAAACCCTCATCGGTCTATTGCCATCCAACGACTTGTATGGCATTTGAATCCAATATATATTACACTCGTATAACGATAAACACATAACAACACAAAACAAACACCGCGGATATCATGTAGGTCAACTGTGCAAGGAGGTGAAATAGGAGACAAAATAAAACTAGAAACAATTGTTAAATGTAATTTTCCGACCTCAGCCGATTAACGATCTACCGATAGTTTTCACCGCTCCTCATAAAGGCAATCCTGACCTTGTACCAAAGTTTCTTACACATTCACATAACTGCCGACATGCGTGCATCGGCATTTCCGTGAGTGTCAACATCAGAACACCAAACACGCAAAGAACAAATCAGCATTAGCAGTTGATCCACACAGACCGTAACACCCTTTCTATCTGCACTAGATAGAGCAAGTTGCCTACCTGGTTCGGATTTTGTCTTCGGTGGAACTGGGGGCATCAGCCGCCAAACTACCACCAAATCACGCGAAGGAGATGCATCCCGCAGCCCCACGCCCGTGGGATACTACATGTCACCAGCAGCGAGTACCCCATCACACTGGCAAACCGTGCAAAAATAAAACTGAAGGAAGGCCACTCCAGACGATTAGCAGTGATGTTTTGTTCTGCGAAGAGCGGAGCGCGTCTGACCGGCCGTTGGACACATTGGAGCCGGCGCCTTTCTCAGGCGTTCAGCAGCTGCTCCATCGCAGCCTGAGCTGTGATGTTTATCACTGCAGCGGCCTGGCGACACCCCGCCGTCAGCTCAGCAGTAACCGGTCACTCTGCAGACACAGACTCCCTACCGACGGGCGCGCTTCTCACCGCCTCCTCCGCCGGGCGGGGCCGCCGCCGCCGCCGCCGTCCCATTGCTCCCCTTGTCAGCAGCAGCAGCAGCAGCAGCAGCGGCAGGGGGAGCCTGAGCGGCGGCCGGCTGACTGGCCGCCACCGTCTTCTCAGATGACGCCACCACCGCGGCAGCAGCAGAAGTCGACTGAATCCCAGCCACTGGTACAGGTGCCCGGAAAAAGTACAGCTGAAAGGCGACATCAATGTCAGTAGCGTGGGAATTGACGATAAAATAAATGTATTTCTAACGTATTCGTATTTCTAACGTATTTCTAACGTACTTCCGTCTGCTGATCGCTGTCCGCATTTTAATTTCATCGTCGATCCTGCACACATAAGCTTGTCAGGCTCTCAGTCGCCTCTATGCTTTTCATAACAATACATTATATACTACACTGAGCAAGTGGTGGTCCATTTACAAAAATACAAACGCTTACGAAAGAAGTAAGGACTAAGGACCAGTCCTGGGTTGAGAGGAACGATAATGATTTTGCACGTACGACAAATTTGCACCCTGACCCCCTCACATTCGCCAAGTATTGTCCTGCTAACAGGCTGGTCAGTGGTATTCCGTTCGGCTGGTGAATGGCACCACGATGACCGCAGTATAATCTATGCTGCATGAACGAATAAGCGGGGTGAGAAGAAGTGTGCGCGGAGCCACCAGCTCAGTCCGTGTGATAGGTAGACACCAGACAGTATTGTGTGAGGTGTGTAGGTGTAGTTGAAGGTGTGGGTGTAGGTGTAAGTATTAATGTACAGTCTAGGGTAAATGTTCCGTCCACTGGCCGGCGCTAGAATCGGGTCAATAGGTGTCGCAAGGTAGGAACACATAATCGAGTTTGGTGAGCCACTGAACTGGTACCCGCTTGTGCCATGCCGGCCCGGCGTGGCGCAGCTGTGACCTTGACCTGACGTCAACGCCACGCCTGGGGTCGGAGGGTTTGGAGCGAGAAAAGGGGAGATGGTGAGATTAGGTGTCCACTGGGTAACATACGGGGTTGCGAGAGCTTGGAGTCCTGCCTTTGGTCGCTACCGTGGTTGATGAAAGGAGGAATCGCAGATATTCATAGGCAGATGGGCTGATTATCCGCGTCATTTTGCTGGGGAGAGACGAAAATGCTCCTCTAACGGACTTTTGTAATAGCTCAAAAAACAACACCGCTATCAACACCAAAGTTCGTAGACTTTCTCCTACAAAGATTTTACGGCTTCCGTGCCAAACAAAAACGAAGCAATTTTGTCGAAAAATGTTGAGATATAGTAAATTTATTGACGTTATTGACGGTTCGTCAAACACACAGGTTTGACGAAAAAATCAGCTAAATTTAACAGTCCGAATAAAGGCTTTATTTGAGGCAAAATACATTTAAACAAAAACAAAGATAGCCAATGACAAGGGCTATAAAAATATTATTACATGATTTTTGATGTTTGGTTTTCAGCCACGAAATATTTAAAACTCGATTTGTATTTAATAATACCATCTAAATCAAAATCTTAATAATTCATTAAAAAACAAAAAAATAATACATGCTGAAGAACCACGCATGAACAATAGCCAAACCACATTTCAAACAAATATCTTTATTTGTGACTGATTTATGGCTCCCTAAGTAGGTATGAGTTACTCATGATGTGATATTTTGAAATCACGTTTTTGCTTTAATTGGCCAGATGAATGAACAAATGAATGCCAATGCTGTGTTTCTTAGAACAAACTGGTCTAAGAACATCCTGTTGTATTTATGAGTAAAGCATGCATGGCATAAAGCAGACGGAAGCGAGTTATTTTAATTTGTGTCCGCAACTGATAGGCAAACGTCATTGTTGTTTGTTGCTAATAGTAAAACTACACTACCTGCATCTTTCTGTGGCATTAGTTAATTTTAATTTCTGATTATCACCTGTGAAGGTTGAAGTTCGAAGTCCAAAGCACGCGCTTATCATGGCTGGTATTTCATTTCGTTTAATTTATGGATGATGACAAAGTTTCTGTTGTTGAGATCCAATATTTTCACGTAGCTATACCATGTTGTTATTTTAGCGATACAATTATCAGTGTAAACTTTTGCATAAGCAGTGCAGATGGAAACGGTATTATCCCTGAAAAACCCATCGCAAGCTAGCAAGGGTGCAAGGATGAAGACGGATTTTGGCCCATCTGTAAGACTACGTTCGTGAGATTCCGCTTCGCAGTCCTCACCCATCGTCCCTGAATAACCAGTAAGACACTTTAACGTCGAAGGACGAGCGAGTCGCTAAATCCGCGTCAATTTATCACCCCACACCAACGCTTCCATGTTTGGTAAGCAAAAATAAATTTTGGTGGGTATTAATGGATTTGATTGCGCTTTTTACAGCTGCATCGTTTTTATCGTTTAGCACCCTTTGGTTTTTGAAGCTACGGCGGTGTAATGAAGGAAATATGATAAAATTCGACAATAAAAATATTACAGGCAGATTTTAACAGCGCAATACTGCATTAAAACCTATATTTTTGCATTCATTTTAGAGACGGTACATTGGTCTACAGATTGGTGTTTGTTTCATCGCTTCACGTCCAAATAGGTGCTGAGGCACTGATTTAATTGTGAAGACGTCATAAAAACTATGAATTTTGGGCGCGTGTATAGCCAGTAACTTTGCACGTACAGACGTGCCGCTGATCGACCATGTTCATAAACGCCCGGGCGGTTGTTTCTTCATCTCTACGCTGCTGTGTTTGAACCACCGTGTCTTTGCGACTTTTGGTTACCGAGATTATAGGTCCGGTAATTGCACGTGTTTTATATGTAAATTTTCGTGGACGGAACAAGGGTGACGTGCGTGCACGTGCAGTGTGACCCAGAGTTTGGACCTGGCACATTGCAGTGGTGTGGTCTCCTCAGCCACACGATAGACCAAATTTTAGCTTTATGGTCCAGCCGTTTCTCAGCTACAGCAGGTAATATTTCTGACACCCCTGACGTGGCACGTGTCACGGCTTGCGCCGTGCTGACGTCCATCACATGAGAAAAATGCATGTCAATAAATCATAAATGTCATTGCATGGGGCTATCAAGATGGTGAAGACCGCTTGTCATCGGATGCAGGGTTCAAAGATATAAGCTTCTGTCCAGCGTCGCGGTCTGGCCCGGCCGGGTCGGCGGCTTATATGTGAGAAAAAATCCGGTATTCCAATGAGGACTCGGCTCCGCGACGCTTCGCGCGTCGCTCGTTTATTAACACCAACGTCACGTAAGTCCATGCAAGTTCAGGTGGTTTGGTTATTACGATATACAATTATCAAATCTTCACGTGTAAAAATACCTTGTAAAAGCAATGTGATGCAGGACTTGCATAGATGTTTTGCGCATAGCGACCTTTTTGTGACCTGACCGCCTCACCCTTTAAAAACAATCTCACTGTAGCTAATGTGGGACGCGTATTTTATACTTTGAATCCCGCTTTGGGTGATCATGGAAAGCTTTATATGGACAAGTGGATCATACACTTAGATACCTCAATTTTACCTTTGACTCTGACAATGAACTGACATATTGCCATGGAAACACATTTGCCTTCGTTAGATTCAAGCTCGTTGAGACCTTTCGATGCACCAACATGTCCGCGTTAAATCGGGACCATTGTTTCGGAAGTTAGACAAAGGGGACGCCCCCTCCTCCCAGCAATGGAAGGTGACTGGAGATCCCAGCCAATGCCGGTAATATGAGGAATGAGGTTTACCTGGTAACCCGAAATGAAAAGCATTCGAAGCTTGGTCTCCACCGTACAATTCGCTTGAGCTTACGGTGACCTTACGATGGTAGCTGAGGATATCTAATGGGCGAAAAATGCAACGAATTCGAAAATTGTTCGCTTTATGCGGTGCATGTGTTTATGAATTGCTAATATTATTTTTCGGTAAACACTATTGATTTTAATAATAATGCCGTAAGGAACGGGTAAAGTGTCCATGGGGCCTAACCATTCAATGGACACATTTTGACGACCCAACCTGCTGCCCTCGATACTGACAGCGTTTTGGAGCGACCTGCTTGACTCAAGCCGGGTCAGGAAAGCGGTAAGGTCATGTCATGCGGATTAAGAGGTGCTTATTGCCCGGGAGAATTGTGCCGCGATTGCGCAATGCAGTCAAGAATACTCCCGTCTTGTGGGCAGCTCCTCACAACTGATAAGGAAGGAAATGCGCAAAGGTCAAAGTTGGATCAGTAGAGGTTGCAAAAATAAGTACCAAATAATTATTGACGATTTATTGTTATTTCTACAGAAATATAGCACTCCTACCGACAGCGCTCGACACTACTGGCACCTCTGTCCAGAGCTTTGTGAGGGGTGCAAGCTCAGTAGAGGGGCCAACGCCAGGGGGTGGGTGGGAACCCTGAGGGAGCGTCGTTACCCCAGCCACGCTGTCACGCCATTGCGCCACCGCACGGTCACGTATGGTATCGGACCTTCACTGGCAAGGGGTTAATTCACAGCTCACCTCTCCTTTCAGCATTCTACGTGTCGAACAATCCAGTCAGTTCGATTCATGCCTCGAATCCCATTGCGCATCTACGTAATCACTGCCAGACAGCCCGGCAGCTGTGTCAGCGCGGTGCCCAGTCACTTTATCCCCACTCCTCCCCTCTCCACCTCCAGCTTCAAAGCAGAAGGTCAGGTCGGTGCTCACCCCCTTCCGCGTGGTCAAGGTCGTTTAGAAGTCAAGTGGTTCTCAAATTTCCAGCACTGCAGCAAGCCCGTAACACTCGTCAAATCTGACCCCGCCGGACTGCGCACCACCTAGAGAAGAGATGCGCACTACTAGTTCGGATTTTTAGACTAGCCCTGGGACGGAACTTTTGCCCTAGACTGTACACTGTACGGTAGGTCCGTGCGCCCAGTACTGACCAGGAAGCCGGCAGCCAGCGCCAGATGCAGCAGAAGCACCACGGCCGTCACGGCCAGCGCCATGTTGCGCTGCTCCTCACTCAGAGCCGACCACAGGCTGATGGCCAGCACGGCGCCGGACACGGCGAACCCGACCAGCATCAGCGCCCACTGCAGCTGCCACACTCCGGACGCGCACAGCACCTGCAGTACGGAGAGAGGGCTGTTATATCTACAGCGGCTGGCACACGCGTCACACACAGCATCAGTATTGATTCGAGCATCACAACACATGTTGTCAGATAGTCTGCACTCAGCAGCTGCAGCAGCGGTCACCTACCGATATGGGGATGTAGACGGTGAGGGAGCAGCCAGCTGCACCAGTGGCCAGGGTCGCTACCGATATGTGGGATGTAGACAGGTGAGGGAGCATGCCAGCTGCACAGTGGCCAGGGTCACCTACCGATATGGGGATGTAGACGTGAGGGAGCAGCCAGCTGCACCATGGCAGGGTCACCTAACCGATATGGGGATGTTAGACGGTGAGGGAAGTAGCCAGCTGACGTGGCCAGGGTCACCTAACCGATATGGGATGTATGAACGTGAGGGAGCAGCCCAGCTGCACCAGTGGCCAGGGTCACTACCGATATGGGGATGTATGACGGTGAGGGAGCAACGCAGCTGCACCAGTGGCCAGGGTCACCTACCGATATGGGGATGGTAGACGGTGGAGGGAGCAGCCAGCTGTAACACCAGTGGCCGAGGGTCACTCTACCGATATGGGGATGTAGACGGTGAGGGAGCAGCCAGCTGCCCAAGTGGCCAGGGTCACCTACCGATATGGGGATGTAGAACGGTGAGGGAGTAGCCAGCTGCCAAACCAGTGCATGGGTCATCCTACCGATATGGGGATGTAGACGGTGAGGGAGCAGCGCAGCTGCACAATGGCCAGGGTCACCTACCGATATGGGGATGTAGACGGTGAGGAGCAGCCAGCTGCACCAGTGGCCAGGGTCACTACCGATATGGGGAATGTAGACGGTGAGGGAGCAGCCAGCTGCACAGTGGCCAGGGTCACCTACGATATGGGGATGTAGCGGTGAGGGAGCAGCCAGCTGCACCAGTGGCCAGGTCACCTACCGATATGGGGATGTAGACGTGTAGGAGCAGCCCAGCTGCACAGTGCCAGGGTCCAACCTACCGTATGGGGATGTAGACGGTGAGGGAGCAGCCACTTGCAACCAGTGGCCAGGTCACCTACCGATATGGGGATGTAGACGGTTGAGGGAGCAGCCAGCTGCACCAGTGGGCCATGGGTCACCTACCGAATGGGGAATGTAGACGGTGAGGGAGGAGCCAGCTGCACCAGTGCCGGGTCATCCTACCGATATGGGGAGTAGACGGTGAAGGAGCAGCCAGCTGCACCAGTGGCCCGAGGGTCACCTACCGATATGGGGATTAGACGGTGAGTGGCAGCAGCCAGCCTGGCACCCAGTGGGCCAGGGTTCACCTACCGATATGGGGATGTAGACGTTGAGGGAGCAGCCAGCTGCAACCAGTGGCGCAGGGTTCACCTACCGATATGGGAGTAGACGGTGGAGGGAGTAGCCCAGTCTGGCACACTCCAGTGGCCAGGGGTCACCTACGCGATATGGGGATGTAGACGGTGAGGGAGTAGCCAGCTGCACCAGTGGCCAGGTCACCTTACCGATATGCGGGATGTAGACGGTGAGGGAGAGCCAAGCTGCACCAGTGGCCAGGGTTCCACCTCTCCGATAATGGGGATGTAGACGTGAGGGAGTACAGACTAGCTTGCACCAGTGGCCAGGGTCACCTACCGATATGGGGATGTAGACGGTGAGGGAGTAGCCGTACAGGCAGACCAGCTGCAGCAGGGTGACGCTGGTCTGCGCGCCGCGCCACCAGAACACCGCCCACAACGCGATCGGCACCAGGCACGAGTAGCAGAACACCACCGTGGCTGCCAGCGTCACTGCAAACATAATGACGCGCGCTGGGTTATAGTAGCAAAACAAAACATGATGCTTTAATATTCCCTGCGGGGGGAATTCTGCCCCCGGTGCTTTTTCGATTGCCGCTTCTAAAACGTTACGTTGGAAACTTTGTTACTTTGACTAGAATTGAATTACACGTGTTGTGTCAAAATTTTGAGAAAAAATCGGACCAGCAGAGGCGGTGCCGGCTCCTGTTTTTGGGAGGGTGTTACGAAAGCGGATGTGCGGCGCATACTTTCTTCCTTGTTTGCGGTGCAATGAATGCGTCAGAAACATTGTCACTGCAATATGCATAATACATACTGGGGTTGTAATATTTTGGGGCAGATACGCACTAGGGTGGGTCGTCACGTCGTCATCATCATTTTTTCTTCATGGCAATCGCTACTGGGTGGTTGCTGATGTTTGTCTATGCGCTGATCAATAATCTGACATCAAAACAACACATTTCGAAAAATTCGAGGGCGCACCGTCGATTTTAACATTTTCATTTTATATGAAAAACTGATATTTACTCCTCTGACACCAAAATGGCTGTAGGTTTTGGTAAAAATGGCTTACACATTGATGGAATAGATAATCGAGAATAATTTGGCACCCTTTGAGACAGTAAATCTTCAATTCTGAGGTTACAATCACTTCTGAAAGGAAGCCATGTTTAAGCTACCAAATCGATCGGTAGGTGTCGCTAGTAGTGCGCCACTATGCATTTCGCCGGTGTTGAATATCTTTCTAACTCAAGTGGGTAGAAACATACGTTTTTTTGCATATGATAGGCGAGTTCAAGCTGCATCTCTCGCAAGTAGTTTGCAGTAGTTTTTAAAACCTTCTTTCTGCATGGTAGATCAGTTTAATTTTGTTACCCGTCCTTACCGACAGTTCGCTTACTTTCCAGAGCGTGTTTGCATGTTATAACGCTTAGTAGCCACAGTTTGTGTGTATTTTAAAGGAAAATTGAAGAAACTGTGTTCCAGAAGAAAGTTAAATTGTGCCATACTTGCCACTTGCCACTTGGCTTGCCGACGCATCAGCTTCCTACTATAGAGCTGGTGTCATGGACCGAGCAATGCTTTTGAGACAATAAGAGATGGAGGCCAAATTGTGTTACGATACGTTCGTAAACACCTTAGTTTGATACATATTGAACACCGTCGAAATGCATGCATCTCGAAATGCATGTAGACAATACCCCATCGATAAATAACTGCGCCCCTCCAGCCAACGACGGCGACGGCGCCCCTCCGGCCAGTGACGTCTGACGACGCGCCCTTTTGGCTAGTGACAGTGCCCTCCGTCTAATGGCAGCGCCCATCTGGCCAGTGACAGTGCTCCTTCGGCTATAAACGGCCCCCATATGGCTAGTGATGGCACTCCTCCGGCCAGTGACGGCACCCCTTGACCAGTGATGACGCCCCTTTCCGACAGTGTCAGCGCCCATTCGGCCAATGACGCCTGATGGCACCCCTCCGTGCAGTGATAGCCCCTCTCCGGCCAGTGATGGCGCCCTTCCGGCCAGTGACGGCGCCCTCGGGTGGGTCGGACAGCGCCGGTTCAAAGTCAGCCAGGGCAGAGCTCAATTCTGACGTTAAGGCATAGCAATATCCTTTCACCACACATTTAATTATCTGTGCGAGTTTTAACATAACGAATGGAGAGTGCTCAAAACATTAAACAACCTTGATAATATAAATTGTCTCAGGGTCTGAAACGTTCATGGCGATAAATTCGTCCATGTTGGTTAACCCGCGAGTTAACTGGGGGGCGGGGGCTATTTATAGCCCCCCCTATCCGTTTATTCATGCAATACTCCTAAAAACCAACGTAGGTATTACTGACCAAACTTGCAGTACCTCTGTCCCATATTCTAATTGACACAATTCTGATCAGATGGAAAAATATTCAAGGCATGATAGGGTCAACCGGACAAAATTGGACGTCAGAGTGGGGATCGTTTCATCTGTTCTGCGTTTTTTGTTTGAAAAATGAGGGTTTGCGGAAAACGCTGGCCAAAGTACAGTTTTAAAGATAAACTCAATGGGAGTATAGCCGTTGTGAGAAAAAATACACCAAACGGGGAAAGAGGAAATATTTCTTTGTTCTTAAAATAATTAATATTTTTCATAACTACTTCCTTCTTTCTTAGCAATAAGGCAAAACTTACATTTGGCGAAGCAAGAAGAGCGTTTTTCCGTACCTGACGTTGGTGACGTCACAGGCTAATTGAAGAAGCGACTTCCTAATGCTTAAGAGATAGGGAAATTTAATTTTGAGCCTCGATTGTGGGAATTGCGGATTTGTTCTTCAGACAAAAAATAAAACATTTGGTTGAGTAAAAAACTAGATGCATATTTTCATTTGTCATCATTTTTCGTCTGCATTAATGTTAGGAGTTTATAAGGAAAACCGAAAACTTTTGGTAGCTACTAAATAAAATAAGCGTGTTATTTGCACAAATTACCTAGCCTACAAAATAAAACAAAAGAATTGAAAGCCAAGAAAGAACGTTTAATACCACAAAATTGAATTAGTCAAAAATGAAAAACAATGCAAGTAAAAACGCAGACCACTCGTACTGTAAGCATAAACAAACTATTAACACAGGTATCAGTGGATATAATTTAGTAGCCCAAGAAGTTTATGTCAGTTATCTTGTAGTTAAAATGCATTATCTATTAAATTAAGTGAAATTAAAATGGAAAATGTAATATATGTTGAGCTAATCCAGTGAATATTTGTACGCGCAAAATGGTACAGCAAGTTACTCCAACAATCGTTTGATTACTGATGAGCTCCCATCTCTTCAACATAAAGCGAGTGTAAGTGATAAGCCTGTGACGTCACACCGCCTGAAGCGTGTCTCGCGTAGTACGGGTTTTTACGCAAAAGTGGCAGTTTCGCCATGCCTGCCACTTTAAATGGAATGTTTTTAAGCATGTCTAGCCTCAGATAAAACATTAAAGTTACCAGCATGATCAGAAAAGGATTACTCTTTCTTCTGACCACATAAAATTTTCAATATTTCGGCGACATGCATATACTCATTGTCATTAACACCATATATGACAGGTAAAAGTTTGGGCTATCAGGACTGCTATCTTCGGATTTCTGAAAAATAATGAAATTTCAAATTTTTGAGAAAATCCAAAGACATTTTTTTTTTTTATAAGTTCGAATTTTTCCGAAAAACGGAATATTATGTAATTTGAGTTGATCCCAATGAATGTGTGTAAGCAAAGTTTGTAAAGTCAAATATCTTTAAAAATGAGCTTGAGTGACAGACTTCAAAGACAAAATTAGACCACCTTTACATATAAACAATTAAGCAAAAAGAGCATTTCCGTTTTTTGTTCGTTTTTTTTTCTTCTCTTAACAAATTTGTATGCTAAAAAAACCATGTTCTAAGGTCATTTTTCGCGTTCATAATCGATTACAAACGAACCCTAAACATGTGTTACAACCTCCTAATGACCGTAATCTTAAGTTTGACCTCGTTGACCTCGGATGACGCTTGACCTACCCAAGGTAAAAATTAGCTTATAATGGAATATAGTAATGTCAGATACACGAAATCTACCGATTAACCAAAACACGTAATATGGCGTTTAAAAAATGAATTTTTTGAGCCGACAATGCCCGACCCACCGGAACTTCGATGGCACGGTCAAACATTTTTTATTTGACGTGACCCTGTGGGACGTCATCGGGTGACCCTGAGGAGGATACACAATTATAAGGTTTCCCTCGACAATTTGATAGGGCTATCGAAATGCCGTTCGAATTTTAAATGATCTGTACCAGTAGTTTCGGAGACTCAGAGGGGGGGCTATAAATAGGCCCCCCCCCGTAACTCGCGTTATTTTGAAATATACCCCAGTAACGCGCGGGACACTGCCTCTTCCGGAGATTATCGCAAAAACAGCAAAAACCAAGTCTAAGGGACTAAATATATTTTTAACTCCGTCCCTTATTGCTCCCACCAAAGCAATCAAATACAATAAACCTATAATTTATTTAATTTGTCATAACAATTATAAAAACGCGTTTGCGAATTTCCACACCACCACTAGATAATTATGCAGCGATTGAGCCGCCAAATTCGCGCAGTTCAGACATTTCCGTATTTGTATACAACACTGTACAGGGAGTACCTTAAACATGTAAACAATATCGATACCGAAAAACCTCGGTTGGAAAAAACTTCATCAATAGTTGGAGCTTAAAATCCCTTCGTAAAAGTCAAAAAACCATTCGGGGATAATCTTTCTTTCGTGCCTATTATTGAGTTTTAATCAGGCATAATAAGACATGAAATGTTTTCTGACATGATAAATTTAGGTAGAAAGCTTAAGCAAAAAATATCACTATTTTCCATAGTTGCACAAGGCTGCAATTAATTGATTCTGATACGTAGTGGTGGCGGACTCGTCAAGCTCATTGGCTGGAATAAAACTGAACAACGATGATATTAAGTCACTGAGCGCAAAAAAAAACGGACTTCATGGTGCTTATCAAATCCAATTGTTCTTAAACATATCAAATTTTACTTTGAACGGACAGTGCCTTTAAAAGTTATCGTCGAAAATTAGGGTTCCAGACGGTCTGCCGTTCACAGTGGACCCATATACATCACAACATATGTAGACCACAGATCTGGTGTACTGCCATTAATGGACATTGTATCTACAATTCTACAGTGGCAACAGTCACCTACAGACCTGAAGATAGCACAGGTAGATCACCGCGGCTCTGTACTGACATTTTGGGAAGTCGTATCTCCAAGTGGCAACAGCACCTGCAGACCTGAGATAGCACAGTAGGAGCACTCGCGGCCCAGTGTCACTGGACATTTGTGGAAGTCGTTCTCAGTGTTAACAGTCACCTACAGACCTTGAAGGATAGCACATGTAGAAGCACGCGGCTGTGTTACTGCATTTGTGGAAGGTCGATCTTCAGTGGCAACAGTCACCCTGCAGGACCTGAAGATAGCACAGGTAGAGCACCGCCGGCTCATTTTGTACTGAACATTTGTGGGAAGTCGTATCTTCAGTTGCACAGTCACCGCAGACCTGAAGATAGCACAGGGAGAGCACGCGGCTCTAGTGTACTGACATTTGTGGAAGTCGTATCTCCAGTGGTAACAGTCACCTACAGACCTGAAGATAGCACAGGTAGAGCACCGCGGCTGTGTACTGACATTTGTGGAAGTCGTATCTCCAGTGGTAGTGGTCACCAGCAGCGGTCATCTGCAGGTAGTTGGCCAGGTTACCCATCACTGCGATGGAGATGACCAGGGTGACACCGATCCAGAACGGTCCTGTGGTGACAGCAGCAGCGACCGTCACTGGCACGTCACAGAAGCGTCAAAAACAACACCGATCCACAACCGCGGTCCTGTATACGGGCTCGGCAATCGTCACAGCACCGCCACGGAAGCGTGAAATGGGTGTTCGCACGACCATTACAGGGACATTGAGCCTGCCTGGCACTTGTTTCTCTACCATTCCATGTGACCAGGTTAATTGTGTGATGGGTGTCAGGTCAGGTCACATATACAATGATTATATGAAAAATATTGGGTGATCGCAAGAAAAATCGAGACAAACTTAATTGGCTTGTGGTTTTTAAACGCATAATTAAATCAGCAATTTGGAACCATTCTCAATGTATCTGTTTCAGCTCCCGACGGACAGGAGCAAGCAATTGACCCATATAATCAGCATCAAAGGCTCCAGCATACATACAGGTCTGCTTAAGCAGAGCATATACCAAGCGCATCCCGCCCACACATTCCTTGAAGCAATCATGGAAGTAAAAAGTTCCAACACGTGAGATCCCCTACGAGGTTCCGACACGGCTACAATAAAAATATCCTGGATTTGATCCTGATCAATGAGGAAAACATGGTACAGGAGCTGCAGAGTCTGCCAGGAATCGGAAATAGTGACCACGTAGTACTGAAAATCAACCTCACGTGTTACGCCACTCAAACCATGAGCAAGACCAAAAAGTTTGCACTGAACAAAGGAAACTATAGGAGAATGACGGACCTGCTGGAAGAAGTAGACTGGGAACAGGTTCAAGACGCGACAGTGCATGCACACTATAAGGTCTTCCGTCAACAACTTGAGGCAACTATGACGCAGTGTATGCCTAAATACACGGTGGGAAGGAAGCGCAGGAACATCTATGTGAACGCAGAGGCCATGACTGAAGAAGAAGCACAAACTGTGAAAAAGTACACTCGAGTCCAAGGCGCTGCTCTGCTGACCACCGGCCGTACGAAAAAGTAAAGAACGAACTCCGCAGCCTCACGAGGAAGTTGAGAAAGGAATTTGAACAGAATCTGGCGGCAAACATCGAACAGAACCCCAAGGCTTTCTGGCAATATGCAAACACAAGGACGAAAACAAGGTCAGGCATAAGCGACCTCAAGTTCCAAGATGGCTCAGACAAGATGGCAGTGACCGATCTCGATAAGGCAGAAGTGTTAGGCGAATTTTATCAAGCGTCTTCACCAGAGAAAATATAAACATTCAGGGTCTCCAAGCACGGTGGGAGGGCGCGCTTCTAGAGAATATGGCCGTGACGCCGGCAGCAGGTAGAGTGCAAGCTGAGTAATCTGCGCCCGGTACCGTCTCCGGGACCAGTAATCTGCGCCCGGTATCGTCTCCGGGACCAGTAATCTGCGCCCTGGTATCGCCTCCGGTACCAGTAATCTGCGCCCGGTATCGTCTCCGGGACCAGTAATCTGCGCCCGGGATCGTCTCCTGGACCAGTAATCTGCGCCCGGGATCGTCTCCGGGACCAGTAATCTGCGCCCGGTATCGCCTCCGGGACCAGTAATCTGCGCCCGGTATCGTCCTCCGGACCGAGTAATCTGCGCCGGTATCGCCTCCCGGACCAAGTTAATCTTGCGCCCGGTATCGTCTCCGGGGACCCAGTAATCTTGCGCCGGTACCGTCTCCGGGACCAACAGTAATCTGCCGCCCGGGATCGTTCTCCGGGACCAACGTAATCTGCGCCCGGTATCGTCCTCCGGGAACAAGTAATCTGCGCCCGGGATCGTCTCCGGGACCGGACGGAATTCCCCCCGAAGGTGCTGCATGAACTTGCTTCACCTCTGAGTCGGCCACTCTCCGACATCATCAGAAAAGTCCCTGGATGAAGGCAAAGTACCAAAAGACTGGAAAGAGGGAGAAGTTGTGCCTTCTTCAAGAAGGGGGCAAAAGAAGAGACATCAAGCTATCAACTGGTGAGCCTAACATCAGTCTGTCTTAAGTCTGTGAGACGCTCATCAGGGACCAGATAATGGTACATGTGACTGAGAGTGGATAGCTGAACGACCACCAGTACGGCTTCCGCCCCAAGAGATCCTACATATCACAGCTGCTCGCGACTCTCGATGATTGGACCAATGAGATCGAAAAAGGCCACCCAGTTGATGCAGCCTACCTCGACTACCACGAAAGCGTTCGATTTGGTGCCCCATCGACGTCTGCTAAGGAAGCTGAAGGACAAGGAGATAGAGGAATAAGTTACACGCTGGATCGAGGCGTTCCTCACGGGTCGGAGACAGAGAGTGGCGATCAGAGACAGCAGGTCCAGCTGGGCGCCAGTGCTGAGTGGCATACCACAGGGATCAGTACTGGGCCCAACACTCTTCCTGCTCATCATCAACGACCTCCCAGGATACGTCAACAGCGGCTTCAAGCTATTTGCGGACGACACCAAAATGTACGGAGTGTCCAGGAACGGAATGGGCGAGACCGGCTTCAGCAGGACCTCGACGCAGTCGGCAAATGGTCCGGGGTGTGTCAGATGCCATTTAACACGACCAAGTGCAAGACGCTGCATTTTGGACCGAGGAATGTTCGCCAAACCTACTCCATCTTGGGAGGCCAGCTGGAGCAAGTGGAGGACGAGAAGGACTTAGAGTCGTCGTGAACACCTCGCTGAAATTCCGTAAGCAGGCGGCGGCGGCGATCGCAAAGGCCAACCGAGTCCTCGGCACAATCCGGCGCTCGTTTGAGCACATCGACCAGCAGACGCTCTCGCTGCTCTTTGAGGACCTGGTCAGACCGCTGCTAGAATATGGGAACGCTGTCTAGGGCCAGTTTAACGCTGAAGACGTCCGACTGGTAGAGCGAGTACAACGGCGAGCGACCAAGCTGGTTGACCGGTTGAGAACCCTGCGCCTGCCGTCTCTGCAGTACAGAAGACAGCGCGGCGACCTCGTTTTGATCCAACAGCTGATGAAGGGCCGCATCAAACTCGACAAGCAAAAGCTCTTCCAGGACCCGCCGTCGGCAATCACACGTGGACATTCCCTGAAGATGGCCAAACAAAAGCACAGACCAGAGTGAGACGGAACTTCTGGTCTATCAGAGCAGTGAACGACTGGAACGCACTTACGGAACACGCCGTTTCATCAGCCACAACGAACCTCTTCAGGAACCGCCTGGACCATTACTGGGCGGATATCATGTACAATCATGCGCTAGGATAGACGACAAAATACTAAATCCAAGTTGTTCAAGGAAAATACACTTTTTGAATTGTCAGAGGAGGCATAAGCACAATCAAGAGCTGTAAAGAGCGGGCAAGACAGGCATCCAGTCCATCTTTTAGACCTGTATTATAAGTAAGTAGTGTACAAGTAGTGTACAAGTAAGTGTACAAGTATATACTCTATATGCCGGATTTGTGGCTCTACGTGTGGGCTATCGTTTTTGCAACGGCCAGGATTTTCATTTCTTACAGTGCTTCCAGCTCATCGCTTAGGTCAGCTTGGAGTTATTATAATGTCTCTTATCTTATTTTAACTTTTTGTTTTCAGTGGTGACCGACGCATTTTCGGCATCCATAGCACAAGTCGACTTCCTTTTCACATTTTCGCTGATGGCGGACGGTTAAACACCAAATTTTAGTGCAACTGCGAGGTACCATGCTTGAATGCATATACCTCTTGCCGGCTTCCCTCCCTGCTCAATGCCTTTTTGGGGGACTTCCTGCCACTTTTGTTCTTTGTTTTTAAAATATGTACCACCTATATTAATTTGTATATTTAGTACAGTGTCCTAGGATTGACCATTTTGGTTGTAAAGCGACACCATACAAGATATAATATTCCACACTCCTTTTGCCCAATTTGAAGGGCTATTTTCCACTCTTTTTCACTTTTGATACTATTTTTTAACTCATTTATTTTAATATGTAAAAAGACAGAAAATTTATCAAGTTTTGTTAAACAACAAAATGGTTAAATTCTTGAAAAGGGCTCTTTTTTAGGTAGAATTTTCGACTCTTTTTCCTGATTTTCAGTCTGAATTTTCCACTCTGCACCCTGGCTTTAAAGCAATCCTAGGACACTGATTTAGTATGCGGTTCCTTTCGAAATAACAGTACATTTTGAATGATTATATAAGAAAAGCTTTCTGTATGACCAACGTTTTCGAGAACATTCTACCAAAACTTAAGAAATTCTGCTGGGATAATTTTTCCATGATCAAGGATATTACAATATCGAAATTACGCACGTGCACGCACGTGCACGTTAAAAACATCCAATTGTCACGCACTTAACACTGAAACTCTACCATAGTTCCCGGCGAGTAAAAGCGCTGTCAACTTCGTCTCAATGTTCCCGATCACCCTGTACTATGGCAATGGTGAACATACAGTCATTGTATTGGCAATTGCTTTTAAATCCTTAACAATATTGAATGGAAAATTAACGATCAAGAAAAAACATCCGATATTAAAGGAAATAGTTTACCTTGAACATGGGGTTTTGAACTGAGATAGCAGTTTTGTAGCCCGTGTTGGAAAAAACCCGGCTGCAAGTTTTCTTGGCTGATAAAGACTCTCCAGCCGAATATAGTTAACTTTTTGTCGAAGGAATGTGGGGCTTGGAAAAGAATGTGGGACTTTTGTTAATTCGCGTGACGTAAGGACCAGCTGACAAGAGATTATGTATATTGTATAATGTATATAGTTTTGATAAAATTATTAATTTACGTCCGCGCGATGTATGGCTATTTTTGACAACATAAAAATAAATTGCATTAAATATAATCAAATCGTGTTTGGAAAAAACAATCCAAGGTACACTACTTCGTTTAAAGGGAATGTTTCACCTTTAAACAAGTTTTGAACTGAGATGACTTATCTTTGACAGTTAATGACAAATATAATTTACTAAGACCATTTTCCCAAAAACTTGTCCATTTTTAAGCCTTTTAGTTTTGAATTTGCAAAATGGGAACTATGCAAGTGCCGCCGCTGATTGGCTGACAGCCACTACAAGGTTGTTGGTCCTCGGAGCCCGGACGGCCTGTATTTCTCTAACCTTGGCTGAATTCAGGATTACTCGTTCTGCGAGTGCGATGTAAACAACCCGCCATAGTTTGAATTTAAGATGCTAGAAATGTCTGAAGATGTGCCATGTCATTTGGCAGCATAAATGTTTTTTTCTTTAGCTTATAATAGCTCAATAATGACATAACTATTCCAAAGTAAAAAAATGTATATATAGTATTATATATATTATATATATATATATATATATATATATATAATAAATATATATATATACTATATATATATTGATTATATATAGTTAACTTTATAAGGTTATCGATTACGATAACCTATCGACCTATATTATATACGACGCCCCTAACCTATATATATACGACGATAGGACGATAGGATAGGTTATAGGACGACGAGTAGGTTAATCGACGCCCCAGCATCAACGCTTTCAAGGCTAGACTGGACAGATATTGTACATGAGATGTACACTATCCACATAAACGACTGAAAGAAGAGAATCTTGCTAAGAAGCTCGAAATTTTCCGGATCCGTGAGGCCAAGTGGCCTTCTTAATTCCGTACTATATAAGTATAAGTATAAGTATATATAAAGTTAAGTGACTTTTCGAGAAACAAATATCATCATCGTGTTCAGCAGCACATACTCCATATTCCACTACAGCCAGAGTATATTTGACAACTTTCGAAAAGGAGAAACATTCCCTTTAACGAAAAATATCAACCCTGCTCGCAACCCTACCCTAATCATTCCACTATAAGAGCTTCAATGCGCAGCACCCAACAGCACCAGTCACGTACCGTACAAATCGGGATTGTGCTGCAGCCGGTCCTTCAGAAAGTTGGTGCCCGGTTTCGGCACCATAGACCAGAGACAGCGGTCGCGCACATCGTTCGTGTCCACGTTGAAGTAGCGCCGGTAGTACTCCACGGTCCAGATGGCGCCACCGCCGCCGCCGGCTGGCTTGTCGTCGCCCAGCAGCTGCCGACAGAGCCCATCAACGTCAGACACCTCCTCTATCTGCCGCCATGACTGGCCGCCGCCGCAGAATAATTATCACCGGTGTCTATTTGTATACTATTGGGGGGCGGCGGCCCCCCAATGCTTTAAAAAATTAACATTAGGCCTATAGCCGTTGCATGGTAAGAATGGAGTTAAACAATATAAATTTAGCATAAGGACCCCAATCATTTTCATACACCGCTGCTAATTATAATGCGACATGAGTGACAAATGTGACATACTAACAGTTATAAACATAGAAACTAATATCAGTATCAGCGCAAAGTAAATTAATTTTCCTTAGAACAGTCTGCCCTTGTAGCTCAGTCGGGAGAGCGCCGGGCTTTTGACCATACCCAGTGTGGCAGCCCGGGTTCGAGTCGCTTCGGCGCTCGCTAGTTGCCTCCGACTGGGATGGCCTGCAGCCGGTGGCAGCGGACACACTCAACTTCAAGGTCAGGGGCGGGGCGGACCCCAGGTATGTCTGTCCAGGTATGTCGGGCACGTACAACTTTCGTCTATAAATTCTGCCGGCTAACAGGAATTACTCGATCGAACGGTAGGGGGTCAGGGCCTGCGCAACAAGCCCTGCTTAGCGCGGGCCATGGGCTCGGAATTCCGTCCATTCAAAAGGTTTGGACTAAATTTATACAAAAAAAGGACCTGGAACACTCAAATGGCTTTCATGAAGCATATTTTGATCAATTATAAAAACATCTTTTGTTGACTGGTTTAAATACCTTGTTTTCTTCCACATCGCCTTCCAAATCATCATCGACAGCTGAGTCTGGAAACTGTTTGAATGTATGTGTATGCTGGTCGGATGTATCCAGCTCTACCAATGTGCTGTCGACGGAAAAATCTGCAACACATAAGTCACAAACACGTCATCAGTCAGGAAGCGATGAAAGAGAGGTGCAACTTTTCTTCCCACTTACCCACCGTATGTGGGTAGTTACTACCAGTGGCGTATTTATAAATCAGCCAAGGGGGGGGGGGCACGTGCTTTAGGAACACAATTGACAAATTATAAATCCAAGAACCATACAGAAAATACTTAAAAAAAAACGCTTGCATTATCAGAGAAAAAAAATGTCCTGGTTATCTTGCAATTTACACACAAATGGTGTCCGTGCCGAATGGACACAGCATATTCTGGAGCGCGCCTTCGACGCATGGCCCCTTAAATACACCATGGTTTACTACCTAAGTGAATAGTAGCGGGTAGCACAAGCAATCATTTGGATGAAGTGGGTAGTTGGCGGGTAGCAGAACTGTCATAAATTGAAGGAAAAAATCGAAGAAAAAAATATGGAACTTTGGATGCTTGAACACATATAGGCACCTCAGTTAGTAAGCAGAGATAAACACAGAACACATAATGATGGCAATTTTATGTGCGGGTACTTGTGGGTAGCTGGCAGCCTATATGGTCATTAGGGTGACCCCTTTTTGCACTTTTCGAATTGTCTTTACTCCCCTCATCTTTTTAGATGTTATCGAGTGCGCTGATCACGAATATGACCTTTTCGCAAAATGTTACAATCTTGAGGGTGCAAGAACAAAATGTTTGCTTAAAAATGACATATGTTTAGAAATTTCAGAATAATTGACTCTGAAATTGAAAAAAATAAATATGTTAATACATAATGAGTCTTCCTCTTAGACAGCAATACATTATTGTGTGTTTAAAGGGACACTGCCACCTTCCAAAAAGTTCTCAAATGTACGCCGTTTGTGGTGCAAAATATGAAGTAATTGCTGCTGAACACCAACTTATGATCATTTGTCTATCTCACGAAACAATTGCTCCCCAATTCATGAAAAAATGCGTTTTCATATTTGGCTGATGACGTTATTATGAAGGAATTTTTTGGGGAAAAAGATAAAACCTTCACGCAGCCATAAGTATGACTAGTGATGGCTCAATGATATGGCCAAACGTAAAACACAAGATCCACTGTAATCAACATTTAGAAGAGAGCGAAGAATCGAATCAGGGTCCCCATTCAAACTACATTCGGGACTACGGAAGTTAACATATGTCAAAACATCAAACTTGAATTTCTCTGTGGATTCGACCTCAGTGGTTGTTTTAACTTCCTACTACCCATACATAATTGCAATGCCAAGCAGCCAAAATGGCTATCTCAACTCAAATATAATGTTAAGGTGGCAGTGTCCCTTTAAGGCCCTAACCGACTTTTTACACCCAAAAGATAGCTCGCAAACCACTTTTCCTGAGTCAAGTACGCGTTAATATAGGAGGCGGATGTTCATTTAGTTCAGTGGTTCCCAGCCCTCCCGACACAATTACCCCTTTTCAGTAGTCAGAGGAGGCCATTACCCCACCCTTCAAAATTTATACCGATGCATCCAAAATAGCGTTAAATGTTTCCCAATGTGCTGGGTTGGGTGCACCTGTTTACACACTTCCAACGAAGCGTCGCAACTCGCAATAAAAGCGAAGACTGAGAGTGCAGTCATGCAGTCATCCCTTTTCTTCACCAATTTATAAATTCCTTTTGCGCAGCGCGAGCCATAAATCCGATGGTGGGCTGACTCGTGCTGTTTAGCAGCTCTGCGTGCCATTTTAAAACAGACATGTTTCCGTTTTGAAGCGTTACGTAAAAGGAACACCTAAGAAATAGGTGCGTTCTGTGCAGCTGTTATATTGTCTGAGTATGTTTTAGCCGAGAGCTGCATCAAAGCTGTCTTAGCGTAACATTTATCGTTTAACTTCACAGGCCTTCGTTACCCCTGCAAATGGCTCCGTTATCCCAAATGGGGTCATCGCCCACCATTTGGGAACCACTGATTTAGTTCAATGTTAATTGCCACCCCCTCGCCAGTGCAGGGGTGGTTGGATGCCATCCCTCGGTTTTTCGGGAGTAACTCACGCATCAGTACCATACCTGTGAACAACTAAAATATGAAACTTCTACTCCCTATGACCCGTGACCTATGACCTGTTTCTTAGGGTAATGTCAGGCGCAACTGGCGTCCCGTTGTATCTTATGCAGTTTCCGAGTGTTTGTTGTTCGGGAGCATATGAATGAACAGGTGTTAACAGGTGACATTTTGGTTTCCCCTGGGATCGAGACTTTTGTTGACCTTCGCAGAGGTCAACCGCAGTCACTGACCTCCGTGGACCTTAAATGCCTTTTTGATCTGTGGTAATTTGTAGGACATTTTGTGATACCAATTTCAAATTTTGCATCCATTTTACATAATAATGTTACACTGGGGTCACCCACTTTCATAGGTCAACTGAGGTCACTGACCCCCGATGCTCTTAGATGACGTTTTGGACTTTGACTGTTTATACAACATTTCTTACGCTGATTTCAAATGTGGCACCCATTCTGCATAATTACATGTTAATTCACGGTTCTACCTCGATTCAAATTAAATTTCAGCAAATGCACTATTCGGATGACATCCGGGCCATTGGCATACCTAAGAGGTCACCTTATGATCCGGGACCCTAAAATCGGTTATCAAGCGGCTTTTTTATCAAAAGGAACACGCTCGTTTTTAATTTAAGTTCTACCGTTCGAAAGCTCGTCAAAAATAATTTTGACACTATTTCTGTCATTATTTTAGTTTGTATTGTATTGTATTGTAAAAATCACGAACAATCCACACGAATGTGGTTTTTACAGTTCTGAGTCAATAAAAAGGTAAACTGGGATAAGACCATGACACAGTTAAGTAACATGCGCAACATGATGCATCAACACTCACACCGAAATGAAGAAACAAAATCAGACGTTTGCTGACAGAAGTCGACGCTTCAGCTGTCCCTTAAATTGTCTGACAGACATTTAAATCAATATGTTAGGCTTCAGGTCAACAAAGATCAATAAGGCTACTTTTGACAAAACTGTTTGCACACATAACTTTTTACGTAATGAAGATTAAGTAATAATTTTGACGCCATCGTGTTTGTCTCGTCAGGACGCTTTACGTCATTATCAAGTTGACCAGTTAAGGTCAACGTAAAAACTTGACCTCAGGTCAAGGTCAAATGGTGACTTAAGTAGGTCATGATGCATGTTGAAAGACGTGCCTCGAAACAAACGCGTTGGTGCCAGTTTCACTGCTCTATCTTCATTCTGTCGAGAGTTATTGGCAGAACAGTGTGTGTGTCACCTCGGACGACTTCATGTGACCTTGCAGGGGCCACTGAGCAAAATATTTGCCTGAAACATCAAGAAAGTCTATAGAGTAACACATACTATAAAAAGTTATCCGATCTGAGACTTCTAAATGGAAAGCATTTGCCAATTATTTGTCTTTGCTAGCAATAATTTGCAAATACAATGCAATTTGGCGTACAACCATGCAACGTTACAGGAAAATGAATGTTAGCATTGAATTCCCGGCATATTTTTCCATATTGAACCTGGCGGCGTTGGTTTAAAAATTGTGCGTTGTTCCTTCCATATCCACACATGATCATTGATCAATGGAGGAGGCGTTTACCGACATTTGTAACGTTAATTATCGCCAATAATTATTACGAGCGAGCGCGAAGCGCGGAGCGAGTCCAAAACAATTACAAAGTACCGGAAACGCTTAGCTTATCCCTCAACAATGATATTATCTGAAATGGGGCGGCATTTTTTGCATTTCCTGACGAATACGTTGCAAATACGATTATATTACGAGTTTAGCCCAGTTTCCCAATGGCGGCCTAACGCTTCCAGGCGCCCGGGAGCGACGAATGAGCGGCTCGGTTCGTAATGTATTGATTCATCTTTTTTGGGACGATTAAAGAAAATAGTTCACCTTGGATTGTTTTTTCAAACACAATTTGATTATATTTTAAAATACAACTTCTTTGCATAATGGCAAAAATAGCCATACATCGCGACGATTCAGGACAGAAGGACGTAAATTATTACGAGCGAGCGCGAAGCCCTCGCTCGTCTTTACGTGGTATATGGGGAAAATCTGATTATGAGCGACCCGACCCGACCCGTGGCGACGCTTCGTTGAGGAATCTCATATCTGGAACCGCACGTCCGATGTGAAAGCGGGCTTCTTTGACATGAGTAGCCCCATCCAAACTACCATGTTTTTACCCTGCTGACTTCATGTTGGTGACTACGACTGCACGTGGGCGTTGTCGCGTGAGGGGTGTTGATAGGAGTTTGTTGCAAAAACTCCGCAACGGCGGGGATTGTGCTGCGAATTGGTGTGGTGGTTGAGACCAACCACTGGCAATGTTGCACAGGTCAAATCTCTTACATTGCACCTGCGGACGTGCACCCCTGTTCCGTGTCACGAAATTACCACAAACATCGTCTATACCGGACCTATATTTGGCAACCAAAAATCGCAAAGGACACAAGTCAAACACATATGTGCTTAGAGAAAACGATCGCTGGCGTACTGCACTATGTGTCGATAGTCGGCGCTGGGACGTCAAATTACTGGCTATACAAGCGAGAATAATGGTTGGCCATGACGCTTTCACGATTTTAATCAGTTACTTGGCACTATGGACGGGAAGCGTCTGAAACAACACCAATGGTAGACCAATGTACCGTTTTCTAAATGCATGCAAAAATATAGGTTTAAAATGCAGTATTATCGTGCTGTTAAAATCCGCCTGTAATATTTGCATTGCCGATTTTATAAATTTTTTCATTACACCGTCGTGCTTCAAAACAAAGGTGCTAACGATAAAAATGATGCGCTGTAATTTGCTAAAGCGCAATCAATCCACTAATGCCCCAAAACGGATTTGCTAAACATGAATTATAATTGCAATTTAAGAATACGCTGCCAAAACTTATTTATTTCCAAATATCGATTAAGTTCGGATCTATTTTGCGACGGCAAACAAACATAACGAAATAATTCAAAAGCCATGTTTTGCACAAAACCGAACCTCCGTTGGTGGGCGATAATTGTGACGCGGATTATTTCTTGACGCGCTCATCCTTCGCCGTTTATAAGCCGTCTTACTGTTAACTTTCATCAAAATATACTGCATACTCTCCGGCCACGTCAAACGCGCTCAGCCATCCAGATTCGAATGTATAGTCGCGTAAGATTACTGTACAGCCTCTGCCCAGGCGTGTGCGGCCCACAGTAGTCTCTGCCCAGGCGTGTGAGGCCCACAATCCTTCGACAAAAAGCTAAATATATTCGGCTGGAGAGCCCTTTCAGCCAGGGCCTCGGCTAAGGAATTTTCACTGGGGGGCAATTAAAAAAAAAATACTAAGGCATGTGGTTTAGCGCAGGAACGTAGTCAGGATTATTGTCAGTGGTAGAATCATATTTCGCTCCTCAGCCAAATGTTTTTGACCGATGGGGGATAGGGTCGGATCGTCAGCAGAATCACATTTTATCAAGCGTAAATTTGTTTTCTCGCGGAGGGGGAACATGGCACCAGTGCCTCCTTAGCTTTAGCTACGTCTCTCCCTGGTACCCCTATACAGTATACATGCATACCTGTATGAATGCATGTTAAGTGTGGTAATGACAAAAATAGGTACCTAAGTGTTAACACAGAAATAAAATAGAATAATAATACAATAGCGAAGCTAAATAAAATGCTCAATATAAACACGCCCATCATCGAAGGTCCACACCTGTGATGTCGATTTTTGAAATCGATTGGGGAACCGAACAGAAACGAAGCAGAGATCCACCGGCGGTCCGGCGCCACAGCTTTACCAGTACAACTAATTTAGTAAGGCATGCATGGCATGAAACAGACGGAGCGAGTTATTTAATTTGTGTCCGGCAACTGATAGGCAAAAGCATTGTTTGACTTCGCTGCCAATAGTAAAACAACACTTTACTTCTCGTGGCATTTTAGTTTTTTTACTTTCCTGATTCTCACCTACGGAGGTTGAAATTCAATCAAAGCACGTGATATCCTGCACACCGGATATCAGTTTTTGTTTATTTTGGATGGCGAGAGTTTCTTCAGCTTGTGTTAATATTTTCGCTAGCCTATACCAGTTTGTTATTTTCGAACAGTATCAGTGTATACTTTTTCTTTAATAATACAGCTGAAGTGACAAGCGGAGGTATCCTTGAACCCAGCATATCACGATCAATCAATCCAAATCAAGGCTAAGCAAGGATGAAGACGGATTTTGCCCATGTAAGACTACATTCGTTTCGGACGCTTTGCCGGCTCACCTCACTCGTCTGAATTGTCAACATTAAATGCATTTTCTGGAGATAAAGTTCTGGCGGCTTTACCAGATATTAATTGCTTTTGACCCGGCGCCCCACCTGGGCCTCTGATATTTTTCTTCGCCGATGGGGGGGGTGTTTGAACACCCCCCCCCCTCTAACTCGTCCTACGACACGTAATCAAAACAAGAAAACACTGTTCACCCTTCATGACAATATTTCGGAACTATCTTCCTATTTTCTTCGCTCACGTCAAAACTCAGGTCACAGAGTCATCGAAGGTCAAATTTTCCTGTTTTAGGACATCGCTCCAGAAACCCCCAAATATCTCGGAAACTATGCTATGTAGAAACAAACGTTAAACAAACAATCGCTATCCATTGCAATTTTCAATCACATAAACGTCCTCAAAATTGACCTCAGGTCAATAGTGTAGGCTCTAGAGGTCATTGAAGTCAAAAATGCTGATTTTGGCAAAAAATATTGTCGCGAATAACTTCTTACCTAACAAAGATATCGCAATACTGTTTACGCCATCGTGTTTGTCTCGTCAATGCAATTTTAAATATGTCAAATTTGATCATGTAAGGTCAACTTTAAAAAAAATGACCTCAGGTCAAGGTCAAGTGGTGACCCAAGTAGGTCATGTTGCATATCAGGTGTCTTGACGAGACAAACACATTGGTGAAAGTTTTCCTGATTTTAGGCGGTTTGTGGGCTTTGGCCTTATGACCCCCTTGGATCAGCCATTGGTCAGAAGACATTAAGGGAGCTGAAAGCATCTTTTGGGGGCAGAACTCAACATATGGAGGCGCCGAGGGCCACCCCAAACGTATATAAATCGACACCTGTGCTTCACACAAATTTCGAACTGACGCGACAAGGGGCGAGTATTCGTACTGAGGATCTCAAAGCTACGCTAGGTAGCTGTAAACGGCGTATTATTGTTTAAAGTTGAAAAGTTGCTTCAGTGGCGTTTTTATTTACTTAAAAGACCGTACAATGGTATGTTACCTACCAATTTGCATCCCACTAAGAGGCAAAATTTGGTCACTGGGGAGGGAGCCAGCAGTCACCTTGGGGGAATTTCGCTCCCCCCATTAACATGCTCTCCGCGGCTATGCAGTAGAATACAAAAGCGTCCGGTGACTAAAGGAATTTTGCATAAAGGCTATCGATGCATTAAACCTATATACATTTATTATGCCCGATCGAGTCGAATTAATTCAGTTGCCCTGCGTGGGCAAATCAGTTCCACTGGGGGGGGGGGGCAATGGCCCCCCCCAGTTAACATGTTATCCGAGGCCCTGCTTTCAGCCCAGACAATTTGCAGTTTGCAGTTTTTCAACACGGGCTACAAAACTGCTATCTCAGTTCAAAACCCATGTTGAAGGTGAACTATTTCCTTTAAATCACAATTCATCTTGAAACATAAATGATTCAATCAACATTTTGATTCATGGATAACATTTTTTAGGAATGATTTCGTTTCCGATTCAACGAATCAATTTTGTTTTGATTCATTCACATTTGATGCAAAATTTGAAACAAAATTGAACAATCTTTTGATTCGATCAGCCTTGTTTCTATGCAGGTTTTGATTCAATGATTCATGAATCAAAAGATCCAATTGTGAATAATTTATTATTTGATTCAAGGGATTTTGTTTAAAGATTTCAATTGATTCAATCAGCATCAAATCAATAACCTGTCTGTTTGGGACACTGCTGGTCAAGGTCCACTTCTTTCAGCAACCCTAAAGACCTTTCAGAAATCCTCTAAGACCAGAATGAACGCTCATTCCTTGAACAAGCATCATGAGCAATTAAATCTCAAATTGACATTGTCTTTTATTTAGTAGGTACCTACCTATACACAGAAAAGGGTAGTTTAACATCCATAGATGTGATTCATTAACCCTCACCCTACAGGAGCTTTTCTCACCTTCGCCCTACGGGGGAGGGGCTGGCAGCCCCCCTGTTAACTTCCAAACCAAGCAACATAGAGCAACGCAGTAAGAACCAGCATGCTGCCTGTCATGTGAGAAATCTAACGGTGTGCAATTTTTAGGTTTCAGGTCAGCGAGTGACCTACAGGTCAATGAATGGACCTCCACTCGACCACGACGGTCCAGAATAGCGATTTTGCACATTAAAAAAACCTCAAAATGAGAAATTGATAAATGTAAATAAAAAGGTGGGTTTCTCGACCAGTTATGTCTCAGAAATACAGAAAATTAATTTATTTAACTGTATCTGGTCAAAAAAGTCAACAAAAAGTTATTACAAAATGAAGTCATAAGTTCCTTACACTTAGAAAGCCATAACTCAGTCAAAAACAGAGATATTGCTTTTAAAATTTGGTTTGGGTATTGTCCATACTCAGTTTTCTCACATATTCTTTGTTTTTAACGTTTTTAAAAACTTTTATTTTAAAGTGATGATTTAAAAAATGGGGGTAAAAAATAAACAAATTTTTGAAAATCTGAGACAGTCATTTAAAATACTGATTTTCTATCTGTGTCGTTTTCGGTTTGCAATTTGCTGCAAAACTCCATTTTCTACGATTTTTCAACATTTCACATGTCAAGAAATCATAATTAATAGAGTTTTGCTGCAAAAGCAAAAATACAAACTGGTAGTATCAATTTTCCACCATCATAACGACACTAAATCGTCATTATTATCTCCCAAACTACTCAACCAATTTATATGAAATTTTGACAGCATACGTATCGTTGTTGGAATTAAGTTGTTTAAGAAAAATATCAAAGGAGCCTGTCAGGCCCTTCCATAGAGCGAGGGTTGATGTAACACATGTTACAACATACCTTGAAAATCAAAATTGCCAGAATTCTGCTTATTTGGATCCATCTTGATCTGCAAAAGAAGCAGAGAGCGAGTTAGATGAGAAATGACAGAGGCAAAGACAGCAAATCAAGCAGTAGCATACAACTGTTTTTGCAGGCGCGTGCTGCGTGAGGGGTGTTGATAGGAGTTTTGTCGCTAAAACTCTGCAACGGCTGGGCCGATTGTGCTAGAATTTGGTGTGTGGTTTGAGACCACACCACTGGCAATGTTGCACAGGTCAAACTCATACAAGTCAAATCTTCTGTCATATAAAAATCCCAGACTTGTGCTATTAGTGGTGGAGGCTGTAGAGTAAACAGAAATTCTGAGCTGGGTAGTGGGCACATCATAACACAGGGTATTGCATGCTATTTATTGGCAATGAAAACAGTACAAGACGTACCAACACACTACAAATATCAATAGCATGACAAATAGCATGAATATTGTCTATTGATCTGTATGCATAATGATGTATATCACATTGATCAGCACATTTTTCTTATTATTTTGCACATATTCACCAAACAACCTGCAAATAGTCAATTTTCATTATATACATATTTTTGTTTTAGAGCACAATAACAGCAAAAAAGCAGGGGGTAGTTAAGTGCAATGGTCAAAGATACCAAGGGCGCCTGAACCTTCCTAAAGTTGAGGGAGGCATTCTGAAGTGGATTCTTGCCATGCAACGCCCGTAAGCGTAATGTTAAAAACTTAAAATGTTAGAGGGCGGCTGCCCCCCGGTTCCCGGTTCCTGCGTTCTTGAAAGTAACGGCCGAAGATTTAAGGCCTGATCACATGCATGAACTGCAGCCTAACAAATACGATAATAAATAATAATATACAAGTCACAAACACTCACTGTTCCACACCCGTCAATCAAGAACGAAAATACGAAAACACTACGGGCTACGAGCAAGGCCTTATAATCAGGAAAGGACAGGAAAGTATTTTATATACCGTGGGAAAGGACAACAGTCATTTGACCTTGAACTCGACGGATCGCCAAATGACGCCACCGGAGGCAATAACTCCTTCGCAGGCGCTTCCAGTGACGTCATCGGCGCGGTGCGAGGGGTCAAAAAGGTCAGCTTAACCTCCGAAATTTATGGGGAGGGGTTAAGGAACACAGCCGAGGGCCCCTCAACTACCTTAAGGGGCCCTCTACCGGCTTATGAGGGTCCTTGGTCAGTTTGAGGGTGCCCTCAAGTCTCAACCACCTTGAGGGACCCTCAGCCAGCTTCAGAGGGCCCTCAGCCGGCTTGGTGGAGCCTCAGCCGGCTTGAGGGGGCCTTTGGTCAGCTCGAAGGGGCCTTCAGCCACCATGAGGGCCCCTCGGTCAGCTTGGGGGGGACCTTGGCCAACTCGAAGGGGCCCCTGACCATGCAGCTTGAGGGGGCACTCGGCCACCTTGAGGGGCCCTCGACCGGCTTGAGGGGGCCCTCAGCCAGCTTTAGAGGGCCCTTGGTCAGCTCGAGGGACCCTTGGCCAGCTAAAGGGGCCATCCACCAGCTTGAGAGGGCCCTTGGTCAGTTCGAGGGGCCCTCGGCCAGCTCGAGAGACCCTCAGCCAGCTTGAGAGGCCCCTTTTTTAGCTTGAGGGGGCCCTTGGTCAGCTTGAGGGCCCTTGGCCAGCTCGAGGGGGCCCTCAGCCACCTTGATGGGCCCTTGGCTAGCTTGAGGGGGTCTCAAAACCCAAGAAAATAATCGCTGTTTTCCGTGATATTTAACCCGCGCCAGGCCGGTGCTCGGCGCCACCTTCCTCGGGCCGGGGGGGGGCTTTTCGACGCTCCCTTCTAACTCGGCTCCTATGGGACCTAGACATAAACCAAAAACACCATTCGAGAGCTCGTCAAAAGTGATTTAACGAAACTACTGACGTGATTTTATTTATCAGGTATAAGGGTCACCGAGTCATCAAAGGTTATATTTTCCCGGATTTAGGACTTAGCTCCAGATACCCCAATTATCTCGGGAAACTATGATAGCTAGGAGCAAACAAGTAAAGAAGCATTATTATAGCCTATTTAAATTTACAATTTGCCTATTATTTTTCAAAATTTTTATCTCAGGTCAATAGTTTTGGGCTCCAGAGGTCATCAAAAGTCGCAAAAGGCCTATTTTTTGTCAAAAAATGTTTCACGGAATAATGTTACTTAAATTGAGATAGGGGAAAGAATATGACACCATCATGTTTGTCTCGTCAAAGCGCTTTGAATCATGTGTATGGTTACCAGTTTAGGTCAACCTAGAAATTTGACATCAGGTCAAGGTTAAGTGGTGACCCAATGGGGTCATGTTGCACATTGGGAGACGCGTCTTGACGATATAAACACACTGGTGCTGTTTTCAATTCTCTATCTTAATGTGTATCGAGAGTTATTGACTATTGACAAAAATGTGTTGGTGACCTCGGATGACCTCGGCTGACCTTGTAAGGATACCATAACAAAGACTGCACCTCGGTCTTCAAGAATGGCCTATAACAACATGATAAAGAAGGAATTGGGCTGATATAATGCGTATCCTAGGAATCGAAAGCATTTGAATATTTCCCATTGACTTATAATGGAGAGTTCAAGAAAATAGCCTGACCTTAGGTCACCGATATGAAAAATCAGATAAATAAGAACTATAGGTAGTGATGCTCTCATGAAATCCTGTAAGTACGAAACCGGATCAACTAAAAACTTCTGGCTTTGGTAGTGGTCCGCAAACTTTTTTGAAGGCGGGGTCACATGGACCCGGCCGGTGAACCTTGACCTGACATACCTGAAGTCATAAAAATAGAGAAGGCTCGGGGCAAAAGATGATCATGAACAGTATTGAAAATTTGGCGGCGCTACGCACCGCCGTTTTCCCGATATCCCGGAAAAACCTGAGTCTTAACGCCCCCGGCCCGGCGCGGGTTAACTCTGGCAAATAATATCTCGCTAAACATACCAGATACTGTTACTCTTTCGGGGTCTTCACTTATCGGAGCAATACAATACACGCGCGCAGGAATTATATTTACGCGCTAATATGCATTGGCTTAGTTGCTTCCTGGGCCCAATCTTACCACAGCCCAATCTTACCAAGTGCCGTAAATGGCGGCAATGCGTCGCTGCCATCTAGCGGTGAAATTAAATCCATGGATAGTATCAAAGAATAGGAAAACGCTGAATATTTCCCGTGATATTGCATTTTTTAGATAAAGCTGGAACTCAGATAAAAGCTGTTATTATTTTATGCATCATTCATGGCGTATAAAGCTGAAGAGCACTTAAAAAGACATATTCAAGAAATTGGGGATGAATCAGGCATCCCGCTATACGAACGCGTACATCTCAGCTGGCAAGTATCTAAATGCTTAGTTCATATGCTTATCTAATGCCCCATTGCCCCAAAGTACCCAATCAAGACTAATGATATGGGCATTTGGAAGGGATTGCAACAGCTGTTTGTGCCCCGGGCGATGGGGATTGCACAAAAAGAGGGGTTGGAAGATATATTATATAAGGTAAAGCATACAGATCCACAGATAAAAAACCCGGTGCTACCGCCTGGGCCCAGATCTTACCACCTCCCTTTCTTGTGCAATCCCCCAACTCCCCACAAACAGCTGACGCAAATCCACCAAATGCTCCAATATATGGTCTGATGTGTAATGGGCTAGATAAGCATTGAGCTAGTGTTAAGATACTTGCCATAGATGTCGCGTTACGTATAGCTGACTTACTTCCTGAAGTTTGTCTGAATTGTGTCTGCTTTCATGCTCTCTCACTTTAAACGCCAATGCATGATGCATACAAGAATCAACAGCTTTTACCTGAGCACCAGCTTTTAAAAAAAAGCAAAATCACCGTGAAATATCAGCGGTTTACTATACAGAGATACTATCCATGAATTTAATTTCAACCTAGATGGCAGTGACGCCATTCACGGCACTTGGTAAGATTGGGCTGTGGTAAGATTGGGCCCAGGGCCCAATCTTACCACACTTACCACTGGTCCAATCTTACATCTTACCATCTTACTAATCAGGGCCCAATCTTACCCAATCAATTAATCTTACATCTTACTAATCAGGGCCCAATCTTACATCTTACCACTGGTCGGGATACAGCGGATACAGTGGGTGCCTCCCCCTGGCAGGACGTCGTCAGCGCCGGCAGCCGGCCGCGCGTTAGCCTCCGGTTACGTCACAACGAGACTTTCCGGCTCCGATGAGGCGGCCTATACGACGCTCAAGTAGTGTCACCGCCCTGCACTACGGGGAAACGAGCCGCCAGACGAAACGTGTCCGAATCCGAAACACAACAATCTCAGGTCTGTATAAATGATGTCCAATGTTACAAGGCGTATTACTCAAGGGTGGTAATTTCCCTGTGGTAAAAAAACCTTCTTCTGTGGTATTTTGCTGCATTGTCTGGTATTTCAAGCTGATTCTCCTGGTAATTTTTTGGGGAACTTTGTAGTAATTACAAAATCTGACCTATTTAGTATTAGTGTGTAAATGAGTAATTAATGTGGTAAAACTAGTATACCTCTGTATCTGTGATGGCCATGTCCTATTTCAGTATATAGTTTTTCGGTCTATATAATTCATTGAATCCAGTAGGGCGTTTTATAATGTCCTCAAAGAGTACCCCCCTGGTGGCAAGAGTACCCCCCCAGGTGGAAAGATGCCCCCCCCCCTGGGTGTCAAGAGTGTTCCCCTCGGGAGGCAAGAGTGCCCCCCCCCCCAGGATTGGCAAGCGGTGTCCCACCAGGTGCAAAGAGTGTTCCTCGGGTGCAAGAGTGCCCCCCCCCTCCCCAAGGTACAAGATTGTCCCCACCCAGGTGGCAAGAGTGCCCCCCCCTGAAGACTGCCCCCAGGCGACAAGAGTGCCCTCAGGCGGCAAAGAGTGCCTCCCCAGGTGTCAATAGGCCCCTCAGCGGCCAGAGTTGCCCCTCAGTCGCCAAGTGCCCCCTCAAACCATCAGGAAGTGCCCCTCAGACGGCCCGAGTTGCCCCCTCAGGCGGCCAGGGTGCCCCCTCAGGCGGCCAGAGTGCCCCCTCAAGTTCGAGGCCTAGAGGGGGAATGGCCTCCTGGCTCCTACCCTTCCCCCTCTTCTGGATCCACCACTGACCGCGCGCGCCTCCGACACCCACTTCCATCCATTGTCAACAACGGTGACAGCAGTCTCGAGGACTGCTCCAAGATGGCGGCCACTGTTACGTACTCTCGGGACCCAGCTGTCCTATTCTATGTCCCTATTTATCTATGGTCCAGCCACTGACAATCTCATAGATACCATTAGTACGTAATTGATGTCGGTGTCCGCCATATCTGGCAACACTTTGCCTATGAAAAACACTAGTTGATGTAAATAGCTACAGGATTCAGGTGAAATACAACAGATTGAGGTAAATACCACAGGTTTCCAGAAAATATCCACAAACAGTAGAAATACCAGATAAGAAGGTAATTTTACCACAAATGTCCTTAAAAATAGGTAAACAAAAAATGATCTCCCTATCCCAAATACTATCCCAGGGTCGTAAACAGAATCAAAGGCGAAAATTGGATAATAAATTGGGTAATTTCATTGTCGTCACAACATTTCGAGATGGGAGTGCTCAGTGCCCCATGTCCCAGGCGCGTGTTTAGGAATCGCAACCAAGTTAAGGAGCAGCCTGGTGCTTAAGGAGACATAAGTCAGTCAAAAATGTAGATATTGCTTTGATTTGTTTTAGCGGCATGGCCCATGCTTTGTTCTCCAATATATCTTCCAGCTATTAATATTTTTGCCATTTTGATTATATATAAGTTTTTCTCCAAGAAATCATTTTTTCATCACAAAATTACACTTTGGAAATATCTTTTTTTAAAACTAGAAGATATATTGAAGAACAAAGCATGGACAATGCCCCTAAAAAATCAAAGCAATATCTATAGTTTTGACTGACTTATGTCTCCCTATATACCAATCTGCTCCTTAACTTGGTTACGATTCCTAAAAACGCGGCCCGCGGCCCAGGCCTCCCTGTGGCAACGTCCCTGGCCTATTCCCAGTTAAAACTATGAAAAATATTTAATTGTACTAAATCTATGCTTCTCAACCAAAAACTGCTTTTTAACCCGTCATTGGCTGGGGGAGAAAAACGCCCCCCCCCCCTCTCAGGGATTTTCACAATAGCTCACAAACGAACAGCGCTATCAATGCAAAACTTCGGGTACCTTATCCTACATCAATTTGACATCTTCAGTGCAAAAATCGAAAAAAATTGTTGAAATTTGTTTCGAGCTATATTAAATTTAGTGACGTCACTACACACGACTTTGACGCAAATCCCTGGTAACAGATCAGTTGGAAACACAGTAGGGAAATGCTCCAAAAATGGAGCGCTCCAATTTTGGAGTTTAATGCATTGTAAGCGGACGCCGAAAAAGGTCGTTCTGAAATTGCTAATTGCGCTCCCTCTCTTCGACCAGTTGACAACTGAGGGTTGTCATTATATGTTCTGGAGAAAAAAATATCAACTTTGCCTTAAGCTACGGTCACGCCAAATAAAACGAATGTTATTATTGGCGAAAATCCGTTAATGAACTTCGCTTTCCATTTTGAGTAACGTCGTCGCCGCTCAATAATTCGGAGCGCCACTAGCACGCCGCCGTGCGAGCTGTTACTCCAAAATTAGAGCAGCGGCCGGCATGCACGCTCAATAATTGGAGCGCCTTTTTCCGAAGGCGCAACCATTCCACCATGAATTGATACGCCATTAAATTATTTTGTGATTTTTATGACGTTGTACGCGGTATTTGAACTGAAGTTGATGCAAACATACATTCAAATTAATGTTGACATAATCTTCAATGTTAAATTGTAGCTCAGTTGATAGAGCAGAGTGTTCTATCCAATTCCACCAGGTAGTGAGAGCGCGGGTTCGAGCGCTCGCTATTTGTTTTTGACCGGGATGGTGTGCGGCAGGTCTGCGGTCGCTGCGGGGAACGGAAGACGGTCAATTGACGCCGATTTGAGGTGTGCAGGGAGGAATAGGCGGAGTCCACGGCGGCGACGGGGTCTTTGCCCGCGCCCAGTAAAAACGACACTTACTTTGAACCATACGGCAATGGCAGTCATGTAAAAATATTATTTCACATTTGCCGGTTTTGGTGGCGGTAGCTATGCCACGGGGAAGGGATGTCCCACCTCAACAACCTTATTTAAAAAATCACGCCTAATGGGCGTTGCCAAAGGAAAGAGTTGAACCTTCAGAGGGCGATTACCAGTCTTCCCACCCTCCCCAATAATCGAAAGCGATGGCGGATGCCTCACATAATTTCCACTACCTGGAAATTTCCTGACCGACGGGCGTGGTAGAAATGTGCTGCAGGCTCCGTTTGGCGGGGTTCTGACCTACTTCGATCACCGATTCAAAATTAACGGACCAGCCATTAAACAGATGGTCATCGAATGCCGATGCAATCCACTCTGAATTCGTCCACCGCCAGCATTGCAGTTCTGGTGCCTTTCATTTGAAGAGCGAAAAATAAACTTACGGAAACAGAGCAGCTCATGTACGTGACTGTACAGCGCCAAAAATGAAACGATTGTCGCGAATTACCATGTACCTTATATTTTACATCGCCACGTCATGAACCACATCATCAAGACTTATCACAAGTGTCAGGTTAATACACAATGTACGATGTCAAAATGACATATAGCAATGTTCATGAAACAATGAAAAAACTTGCATATCGGGTAATACTAGACCATGCAATTATTCTCGGCAACGTGCACATGTGGATCAAAGAGACTGGGTGGGTGCGCACGGGGTCATGGCCCACAAGCGTTACGGAATAATCAGCTTATGTGGGTGGTGGATGTACAGCGCCGGACAAATGAAACGCCATTCTGTCGCCAATATCACCATGTACACTGGCATTCCATGCAGTTCATGAACCAGCAAGCGTCAGGTAATACGACAAGTACGATGCGAAAATGACTGATAGAAAAAGTTGATGAAACAATAAAATACTTGTACTTCGGAGAAAATACTCGACCAATTGCACCTTGTCCTCAATGCGGCCCATGGGTGATCTGGGGGCGGGGACAATTGCACAAAAAATTATCCACCTGTGACGTACAAACCTGTCGACGTGCAACTAACTTGAGGCGCACGCGAACTCACTCATATTCTAACTGAGACATTACTAGTCATCACTCCCCTTGGGTTTCCCCCCACAGCTCTCCAGGGATGGCCTGGACTTGTTGCCTGTCTTCGCCGCAGCTCCTTCGTCCGTTTCGTCGCGCTCCGGAGCCGGACGTCGAAGACGGGTGCATGACTGCATGAATAGTCCCCAGCCACGCCCGTGTGTACCTCCCACAAGCGCTGTGCGCTGGCTGAGGTATCTGCGACGCCGCAGTCGGCTGCGGACTTGGTCTGCTGCTCTCAGGCGATGGGGATTCTCGCGTGTACTTGATTCGCTGGGACACTTCCGCTTCGGCGGCAGCACGGGACTCGCGGCGCCCAGGCGGCGCAAGCACCTGAGGCATGCTGCCACTGCTCCAGAGATGGCAGTCCTGTTGATAAAAAATGTCACAACAATTATAATTCGAGTTATTAACATTTCTCATGTACATTTGATTACAACGGAACCAGGTACACATACCAGCACAATTAAACTAAAGATAGATCACTGAATAAATAAATAAATTATGAATTACATTTAACTAAATCAAACACAACGTAAATTGTGATCATCTGACAGAATATGTAAGCATCAATCAAAACAACTGAAATAGGTGACCACGTTGGAATAGGTGACCACGTCCCAGCGGCCATGGCCATATATTATTTAGGTTTCGTCTCGATCAGACTAAATGGATATATATATATATATATATATATATATATATTATTTAGGTTTTGTCTCGATCAGACTTCATGGCCATATATTATTTAGGTTTAGTCTTGATCATACTTAAATGCTTAAAATGCTAGATTAAAACCTTAGAAAAGAGCGATCCGCATGGTGACCAGCCTACGCCTCCTGTCCTACGACGTAAGGCTGAAGGCCCTTAAGTTACCATCTCTCTACTACAGGCGCAGACGGTAAGAATGCGGAGACATGGTCCAAACGTATCAGATGTTTCACAGTGGTGTTGATGTGGACCTGGCCAATTACTTCACTCTTGCAGCTGAAGGTACCACAAGAGGCCACCCTTACAAGCTTTGTAAATCCTCAGCAACATGCGGATCAGGGGTCGCGCCTTCGCGCCCTTCCTCTCCTTCGCAACGGCCTGCCAGCCGAAGTCGTCTGTTCTCCCACTGTGAACTCTTTCAAGGCTAGACTCGATGCCAACTGGGCTCACTTCCGGTACTGCGTACCGGACAGTGATTGAGTTAGTACGATATACAAGAACCAAGCGGAGCATTGGAGCATTTCTTATAACACATGAGCTTGATGAGAGCGGGACCTCCAAGGCCTGAAGGCCTTTTTTCAAATCCCTATCAAAGTAAGGTAAGGTATATACATATATATAAGTTAGAAAAACAGGCAAATAAACAATTCAAACAATATAATATGACTACTAAAATCATTTTCAGTGACTTTGTTGCATACTGTTAGGTGTCAATAGCTCTGTACAAAGTCTGTCTGATTGCAGTTCATCGTCTGGTCATCAATTTTAAGTCATTTAAGTGAAAATAATAATTAAATGAAAATACAATTATCACAAAGAATATTCAGATAATACCTCATTCCAACGAGTTGTGGCACCCAGGTGCGAATAAATTGCAATTTATTTAGCAGTATTTATACCACAGGGTAGCTATGCCGCTGCGACCCCATTGGCCGAGTTGTCTAATGACGGCGGCCGTATTGGTAGTTGGTACTCACAAGAGCAGTCGGCGGCCTGTGTTAAAGGATAGGCGGGCGGGCACCCAGGCTGGACATTGTACAATATATTGAGCGAACTACTGGTGTGCGCCAAAATGGCTACCACCACAATGTTCCAAATTGAATTAATAATAATTCTAGACGAAAATATTTTTTTCGTGCAAAAAAAAAAAATGAAAAACGTCCTAGAATCATTCTGCATTTTCCAATTTGGAACATGTCGCGTGGTAGTTCATTTTTTGCTCTACGACTGTAGTTCGCTCAATATTGAAAAAGTCAGCCTGGGTGCCCGCCCGCCTATCCTTTACACAGGCGCCCGACTTGCTCTTTGTGATCACCAATTACGTCATTAGGACAAGTATTCCGGGCCCATGCGCCTGCCGATCCATCTCGTATAAGGATTGCCGTGTCAGCTGATTTATACGACTAGCACCTCCGTCCCGTACCGACTACTTGGACTCTGCTCATATTTGCGCGCTCCTCTCTCTCCTTATTTAAGGCCATAGCATTACAAACATGAATTCTTCAACATCCCATAGGAAAAAGAAACAAAAAATATAATAGTATCAGTCATCTTAACACTTATGGATGCTGTTCTATCTTTTAAAACTTACTTCGACTGAGACTGCGCAAACCACAAACACCCGCGTCAGAATGGCGATGCGGAAGGAAGCCATCGTTGATTTGTTATTTTTATTTTTCTAGAACTTTTGGAAAACTCTTTTTTTAAATAAAAATGTTAAGAATGCTTTTTAAGAATAAAATAAACAAATTTGGAAAATAAAATGTGAGTAGGTCTAAATGACAATGATTTAAAACAATGTTTTTACAACTTTTCAGAAGTTTGTACTTCATGACACGTTTTCTATGTGGATCTGGATTTATCTCGACTTGTACAGGAAAAAAATCGAACGTTGTTCATTTTTGCATCTTCTTTGGCCTTCCTGGGGT
>VOPJ01015130.1:0-36926 GCA_014673585.1 Semibalanus balanoides | reverse complement strand
TCGGAATCAGCGCATCAAAATGCACCAGATTCGATGTGGGGAGCATGACTTTGAAATATCACGCGTAAAACTGGTCACCCTAATGGTTGTTAACCCGCGCGGCGTAGGGGGAAGGGGGTAAATATTACCCCCTCCCGTGTTTCCGCAATAACTTAAAAACGGTAACAGATAACGACGTCAAAGTTTCAGTACCTTCTTTAGCATCAATTTGACGTCTTCTAAAAAAAATCATTAAAAAGTGCAGACTTGGGAGATAATGACGTTTTGATTACGTCATGTCATGGCCATTTTTGGTTGAAATAACGATAAAGTTTGACTGCATTCGTAGAAAATCATAGCTTTTTCAAGCAATCGCCACCATAAAACTGTAAAAGAAAGGAATTTAATTTTCTACAAAATGGCGATTTTCTGATTTTCAAAAATTTGGGTTTTTTACCCAATTTTTTTTCTTCAGAAATTTCCCCCAAAAAATTGAAAATTTTCGAGGTATTAAAAAAACTGGAATATATATAAAAGAACTAAGAGTAATGAATACCAAACCTTAAATTTCAAAGTTATATCTCATTTTTTTCAGTGATGTTGGCTCTCCAAGCATAAATATGGTAAATGACGTCATTTTTCAAAATAACCGTTTTTTTGGATTTTTTGACCTGATACAAATATATAAATGTCATTTTTGTGTTTATGAGACAAAACTAAGCTAGAAACATGCATTGCTTATTCATATTAGTCAGTTTTCAGTTTTTTACCTTAGATGACCTGATCTTGACCTTTGACGGGGTCAAGTTGTAAAAATGTCTGTTTCTATCGATTTGTACGTGCAAAATAACCCCTAAAACATGTGTCACAATACTTTTTTGACTTTTTTGTGACAGCGACCTTTTGTGACCTGACCTTGACCTTGACCTTTGCTTGCAATTTCACTTTTACTTATTGCAATAGATGTATTACACATTGAAGAGCTCTATGTGCATTGATAGTCTTAATCAAAGGATTACAATTAAACGTATGAACATTAACTCAATTAACTCGAACTTCCATAAGGGGGGGGGGGTGACCTGACGTGACCTTACTTTGGACGTCTACCTTGAAAAATTTCGGGTATGCATTCGATTCGTTTCATTGAGAGATTTCGATCGCCGCCTTTCGCGTCTCGCTGCGGTCATTGGTTCGGAAGATAAGAGGGGGGTAAAATTTACCCCCCCTACGCCGCGAGTTCGGCTGGAGACCCCTACGCCGCGCGGGTTAATCTGTAATGAATAGATATCTGAATTTGAGTCTGAATGTAAAGATAATGTTAAATTCAAAGTATATGCCAAGATTCAATATTGTTCTTTGCAAATACCAAATTATGTATTCAGACAGTTTTGTCTAAAAAAAAACATGTATTACTGTGTTTGCTTTTTGGCCACTTCTTTTTGTAGGGGGGGGGGGTGCAAAATAACAACCCTCTGAGTAGTTTTCGCATAAATTTAAGAAAACAAGCAGCACTATCATTTCGAAACTTGATACACCCTCTCCTACAACATTTTGACGTCTTCTGATGAAAAGAGAAACAAATGTATCCAAATATTTAAGAATATTACATTTATTGACGTCTCCAAACACAAGGTTGACGCAAAAATCAGCTAAAAATGATGAAACAGTACTCACAAACTGAATGAATTTAATAAAAAGTAAAAAATGTCAGCGCTATACAATGGCAGTTTCATATTTTGACAAGTTTAAATATCTCAAAGCAACAAATACAAAAATATGAGGCAAGAAATCTGCCAATAGTAATCAAAATGTATCGTTGAGAACTACATATTGTTAATGCCTAAAACAAATTTCGAAGTTATATTTGTCACTTTTTTACTGACTTGTGGCTCATTGAGGACAAGTAATTTATGACGTAATATTTTTCATAAAGTTTTTTGCCTTTGACTGACCAGATAACTACAAACAATGTCAGAAGTTTTTTTTTAGACAAAACTTGTCAAGGCACACCTATTTGTTTATAATGTTCCTTTTTATACGTAATTATAATTAAATTTGACCTTATATGCTGTCAATCTGCGAAATATGCTGCTGGTATCGCATTCTATGTATACAGTAAAACATCAAACATAACGTGCTCTATGACTTTTGTAGACTTTTTGACACTTTTTACCTTATGTGACCTGATTTTGTCAACGACCTCAAATTATAATGTAATTTTTGCTGATGCTGGAGATGCAGAATATTTTGAGCGCACTTTGTGTGATAACAGTCTCAATTTAACCCTCGCCAGTGTAGCGGAGGTGGATGCCACCCCTTGGTTTTTCCAGAATAACTCACGTAAATATCAACTGATCGCAATTAAACTTTCAGTTTCCTGTTTTGGATCAATTTTACACATATTATGAACATTTTGAACCTCTAACCAGTATGATTCATGACCTTTGACCTGTTTATCAAGGTCGTGTTTGGCGAAAGTAGCGTCCTGTAGTAACAATTATTGAAACATGATCAGTTCCCGAGTGTTTGTTGTTCAGGAGCATATGCAAAAGTGTTTCAAGGTGACAGTTGTGGCTTCTAAAGAGATAGCAATCTCGATTGACCTTTTCAGAGGTCAACGGAGATCACTGCCCTCCGATGAAATCAGATGTCTTTTTTTGCCTTCTGTCCGTTTCTAGTGCAGTTTTTGACGCTGATTATAAATATTGGATCAATTTTCCATAATTATATGATCCACTGGGGGCATGCGCTGCAAGCGGTCAACTGAGGTCACTGACCTCAGATGACCTGGCTTGACCTTTTTAATCTGGCCATGTTTTAGGTCAATTTGTGATGCTGATTTCAAAATTGGCGTCCATTGATAATTTGTATATGTTTTGTTTTAACCATTTTAGCTCTATATGCTCTTTTTTACAGATCTAAGATTTGATGACATTTGGTCTTCAACATGACCTAAGAGGTCACCTAATATCCCCAAACCTTAAAATTAGATTTCAATAGCTTGCGAACGCCACAAGCAACACGTTCGTTTTTGTAATCGAAGCTTTAGCTCAATTAGGAGCCAAACGCCAAGGGGGTCGTAAGAAACCCACTCACCCCCCTACGCGGTGACGCAGTAATCTTGCCCTACACGGGCGAGGGTTAATTTTTTTGCCAAGGAATGTTTGACCCACAAATAAAAAAGGTGATTTAAACATACGACCTGACCATAATTTTGACATTTGACTTTATTATAGCAAATTTTCAGTGTCATAGATGCGTCTCAATGGATAGCATTTGTCATTGCAGCCTTGCTTGTCTCTCTGATGTTCAATATTCAGAAGAAAGGAGGGGATGAAAACAGCCCTTCCTCCAAGCCAATGGTGTCCTGCTTTAGGTTGTAGCCTAAAGCCCGGGTTAACTCGACTGCGGTGGCTACACTGCATTTTTAATCGTTTCTTTGTTGATATAAATATGCTTTTCGTGATCAATGCTTGGATTCTTGGCGTTGTTTTTGTATCCACATCAGGACGCAAGATATGTAGGTTTTTCACCTGCCAGGATACACAACACATGATTGGAAATAATTAATTGGCGAGGAGAGGGAACAAAGGGAAGCAAACAAACTCCAGCAGGATCATATTTGTTCATCACCACATATGTTCCCGTTAACTATCTGGCAAAATGTTTTGATGAAAGCGCTGCACACATAATGACAGCCGGAGACACAAGAATTGTCGAATTATACACCGTCTCCAGAACAAAATATAGGCTAAGACCGAGACCCACTCCGACTACGAATCCGACTCCGATTCCGACTCCGAATCCGGCTCCGACTCTGTAGCCCTGCAAAAGATGACCCGACGTCAATCTTTGTACACGACATGGGTAATGGTTGCCCAAACACCTGAACCAAAAACAATACTGGAAACCCTAAGGGTCGTATTCCCTTTTCCGGCATGGTGCGGGCTATAAATATTTATATTCGCCGAATGATGTTTCCACAAATGGTCTCTGTTCTGCTTGTTGTTGGTGTATATTTTGAGAAAAAAAAAACACGGCCAGCTCTTAGTGTATTGCATGAACTTGATAAAAAAGACATATAACCAATTACACAACTTACTGAGACAGACCAAAAGTTTCGCAGACTAACTAAAGAACATCTTTACATATCAGAATAACATCATAAGGCGTCCTTTGTGATGTGTCAAATATTGAAATCAAACCAATATTGTTATGTACGCAAAAATGCAATTGCAACAAATAGTTTTTACCGGCATGACAAACACCAAAGCGATTTTTTTTTCAACGCGCGCGTATCCATTCGTAAGTTCTCTAATTGAGCGTAGCGCTTTCCATTAACAGCGTTAATGGATATAAATATGTTCGACACAACTGCTTCAGGATGTTACAAACCACATTTGAAGATCTGCGTCTGCTTAGCAGCATAACATCACTGGAATTTTTCACAATAAGTTCCAGTCTAACCGCTGCGTTGGGATGCACAACAAACTTGAGTCCCAGCGCTCTAATTACCTATTGAGGCATTTTGAGACGAACGCGCAAACATATGAGGCGGGAGAGGGTAGTCTCGAACCTGGACTACTATCATCAGGCTGAAACTTCTACCCAGTACATCAAGACGCAACGATGGAACATTGGAAATCTACGAATAAGCAAACCATATTTCGAGCGCATGGCAACGTCATCCTGAATTGAAGGGGAGAGTGCTCTCTGCTCAGATAAACCAAAGACATAACACCATTCGGCTCTCGCCTTCCGTCACTTTCGTTAACCCACAACCTGCTGGGAAGAGGAGCATTTAAACTGGACTTTCTATGGTAGAAGACGAAATATAACAAAACGTTCGATGCCCTCAAAATATTATCGAAATTATGAGCGCCTTTGTCTGGCTCAGGTCAATGATGAGGTCACCCAAAGACAATTTAAACAATTCAGGACTTCACTCCAGAAGCATCTATAATATATTTGCCACTATGAGGCAAGAAGCAAAACAAAGCAATCAAATGCTCCTAAAATATGCGTTCTAGCTAGCACATTTTATCAGAACCGTTTTTGGCTAAAAGGTTATGTGGTATCCAGATGAGACTTATGTGATTTGGTGGGTCAAAAGCAGCACAGCTGTTCCTGGGTAATTAATGATGATATATAGCTACATGAAAAGAAAGAGTTTGTATGATATATGGAACTATTTTGAAAGAAGGCATTGGTGTTTTAACACATAGACTCTCCAGGAAGAAATTACGAATATTGAACAAACGCATAAGTCGCAGGTACAATTTGTTTAGATAACAAAACAAGTAATTCAGCAGTGGACCTATTGATATGAAAGTTCTTAAAAAAATTGAATTATTATTTGAAGATTTACCTCAAAAATGTAATTGTATGACAACAGTTTTGCTGGATACTACCAGGAACCACATAGAGTGAGATGAACTCGGGTCAAAGTAATTTTTGGTATTTTTGTTAATACGGGTTATCAAATTAAAGTAATAAACAGTAAGTAATTATAATTGGCTACTCGATCCTTCCCCCCCCCAGCAAAGCATGGTTTATATCATAATGATAAGTAAGCAAAAACGTTTTCGCACGATGGGATTGTTTTGCGCGAAATGTTTTAATACATTTTACAATATTTTAAATGTTTTAGTAGTAGCCGTTCTTACGATGGACTAATTAGCGAAAAAAGTAACCCTCGACCTACGAGACCGTATGGCGAGGATTAAAATGATTTTCGCAAATGAGTTCCATCGTGGAATGGCTACTACTCAACAAATGCAAAACAAATTAAATTATTAAAACCTTTCGCGTACAATAATTCCATGTGAAAACGGCTTATCGTTGAGATTCTGAACCCAAACCAAGACAACAGAATATCATCGCACAATACGCAATTGTCGCGAAGTACAAACACACGCTACTGAAACACGTGATGAAAGAGACACGCTAAATCCTGCTGAGATAATCCTCCAATACAAGCAGGATACAACACCCAACTGTCTCCCTCCAAGCCTATCATGAAAATTTTAATGTCGTCAATGTAGGAAAGCCAACGCTAGATAAACTGGCAATAGAGAAAGCACGACTGAGTTTGATGGCATTACCATCTCGCAATGGTGGCGGGCCCACCATGAGGTGTAGAAAAGGTCATATTGATTTCTGAGATATATAGTTGTGATAACAGTATTCCAACACTAAATGCAATACACTATACATACAATAACACAAGGCAAATTTAACAATGCAAATAAAGCATATAACATTTTGATCACATGAAAATGAAATACACTACAAACAAGCTTAAAGTTTTCCTAACACATTTCTTACAAAAATCGCACTAAATACCTTATTAAAAGGTTCTTGAATCTGAACACGAATAACTGTTGCAGCAAAACGCAATAGAGCAGGAAACATATAAAACAGCGCGACTGATCTCAGTCGTTTTTGGGGCATGGTTGCAATGCCCCATTCTGAATCTTCTCTGGATCGCCATGCGGTGCTTGACCGATATATATAACAGATAGTGTGTTGGAGGACTTATCTACCAACGGTGACGCATTCGCGTTTGACAACACTCGGCACGAGTACTGTTTATTCTACTCGGTATGTACTTCTTAGGGGTGTTGTGCTGATGTTTTGTAGATGGTTTTCAAATGTTTGGAATTTAAAGGGACTTGCGATCTTCTATATGTCCATTGCGAGATGTCCCAGTAGTAAATACGGCATTACCTATCCAGCATCAGTGTGTCTCCAATACACGGCGTGGGTCATCAGCCTAAAGGCTGCTGACCCACTGAGCCTCGCATGCGGGTGCAGGTCTGTGGGGAGGCAGATATTGTGCTCACTTTGTGGTAGTTGGGTCGGGGTGGCGGGTGTCTATAGAGACGGAAAGGTTGTAGACTGGCACGCCAGATGGTAATATGTGTCAACATTGTCAATTTGGTTATTATCTATTATATTCTATGGAGAAAATCACAGGGAGTGACATCCCATGGATCGGCTGTGCGAGGTTGCATGGTTTTCATCCCGCGAGGATTTCTCGAAAATTACAGAATACAATTGACCACATTGACACATATTACCATCTGTCGTGCCAGTCTGCAACCTTTCCGACGCGCAAGACACCCACCACCCTGACCCAACTACCTCAAAGTGAGTACATTATCTGCCACCCCGTGGACTCGTGTAACCGCACGCGAGGCTCGGTGTGTGGCAGCCTTTAGGGCCGCCTCACACAATGCGAATTTCTAGCGACGCGACGCAACACGACGGAAAACAGTCTCGCGACCTGGCGCAACAGACGCAGGACTCAGCATGCTATTGTCTGATTGCGAGTCGATGCTGCCAGTTTTAAATGATCAAATCACTGATTAATAGTTAGGTATTCCATGGCAAACTTATGGTGTAACTAACACCAAACCGGTTAATTGTAAACTTATAAAGTCATTTGGCTTTCTTGGTAAGACGTTCAATATGTTGAAAACGCTGCTGGGAAAAGTGTGCTCTATTTCTCAACTCTAAGCGAAAAGTATATTTCGTGGTCTCCAATTTGCGGCTGGTCGGACAGGTGAAGTTGCAAGAGCATAGGATTTTAACATCAAATGCAAAAACAGGAAGGCATGATTGATGAATTTGAAAAGTATATTTTTTTTTGTCTAAAATACAACACCTGTGTTATGTCAACATGAAATCAATATATAATAAATTAAATCCGACAATTTTGTCAAACTGCTGTTAATGTCGCGTCGTGTCGGGCGACTGTCGCATCAGCTGTATAGCTTGCGTTGTGTCGCTTCGCTTGAAAGTCGCTAAGTGTAAGGAGGGCTTAAGAGTCAGGTTCAGTGCGGTCAGCTGCAGTTTCAGGATTAGAGCTGCCAAATTCGGAACTTTTTAGAATAAACAACCAGCATGAACGAACATTATACAACAAAAAATAGCAGGCCAAAGCAAATGTTGATGATAGGTGCACAAAAGTCCAAAACAAATTAAACAAATAATCCATCAATGTATAATTTATAGAATATATAAATTCCTCATGGTACCTCATGGGGATGGTACCTCATATGATATTCACAAAGCATGCGGTGACAAATACAATGCCGACTGTGATTGAGTTAGGAAATATCAAGTCTACGTCCTACTGATACTCCTTCACCGTTTCACAGTGAAAATAAATTGTTTAGCGAAAGCTTCGTACACAATATAACGGAATTTGTCGTCGTGATATCTATTGACGCTTTTCTCTTGAATATCCAATATTGTCCTGAGTAAAAACATGCATCAAATACTGTTGGTTTGTACCTCCAAAACTGGCAGCTCTATTTCAGCATAAGATGCTAGGTCTCCCAGCATGCCGAGTGTACTGCAGCTCCACTGAGCACTGCAGTGTACACTCAGCATGGCTGGTTATCAAGCTGCAGCTGACCGTCACTGTAACCTGGCTCCTACTGAGGACACTCTGGTCTGTTACAGTCAGCCAGCTGACACAGAGCGTACAAGTTGGTTGAGCATTGATAGTCGCGCCAGAACCCATCTTCATAAATATAAACACAGTTATCATCATCAACAAGTTTCGGGTAACCTTCATCCCAGTTGTCGTAGGTGATACCGCCACAGCCGTCAGCACCATCAAATGACGTCACCGTCATACCTCCCTTGTAGCCCAGCCAGGCGGGAACAAGATCAGCATCAGCACACTGGCTCTCCTCTGGAGAGCGGGGTGTGGCCAGGTGGCCTCCGTGTTCGGCACAGATGTTCTCCGCATTGGTGTAGTTGACGTTCTGAGACGAGTAATACTGCAGGCAGCGGCCGGCACAGCGGTAGAAGTCACCCGGACAGCCGCACGGAGCAGATGCGGTACCTGGAATGACGTTATTTCAGTTAGTACACTACATACATTTTCACATATTTTGATGGTAGACTGTTTCAGAACACTTCAGGTCACATATATATGACATCTTTTGAAGAGGTCTTTACCGTTAAATACTGAGTGTAATGTACATACTTTCATGTTGCTGTTAACCGCGTTGGGCTCATTTGTAGCTTAGTTTTCAGTTTCGACTTTATATGGCCGTTAAGGTTACTAACACACCAGGGAAGGTCGTTTATGGTCACCGGGGTTTATTTGTCCTCAATGTTGTGTCTGCTGCTGCTCCGGAACGTCCAAACGCTATGGACGACTGGTGGCGACTGTATTCATTCTCTCTCGGGGAGGACAGAGGTCGCCTCGGTGGGCGTGGTGACGGCCAGCGGCGGTGAGGTCAACGCCCGGGCTAAATACGAGCGCGACAGGCCTGCCTACCGGCCAGGAGCGCACCGCAGCACCGACCCACCCTGTGCGCGGCATAACAAAACACCCTGACCTGACCTGAATATTGTAAACAACATTCGCCTAATGCAATCATTCAATCAAAAATGTTGATATTTTTTTTCAAATTTTATATGTTATCATTTGCATATAGTTTTATGACATGTTTTGTAGTTTTATGACATTCGTTTCTCCAACATCTTCGAAAATGTTGATTTTGTGCTCATTTCCCCATTTGTTGTTTATTTCTTACATTTTTGGGGTAAAAAATCGAAATTATGAGCTAACCTTGCTGTAGACCTCGTCATTTACTACTTTAACTATTTTTGGTTTTCATTTTATTTATCATATGACCTTTGTACGGTCTGCTAGATTTGAGGTAATTTGAGTTTAAAATTGTTGTGTAGTGACGTAGCTATATTTGCTATATCTAAAAAATGTCTGAATGAAATAGCTTCATTTTGGTTCAGCAGACGTGAAATGAAGTACAAGAAAGTAACCAAAGATTGTAGCTCAATAGCTAAATTCATGAACAAAGGGCAGTGCAAAGTGTGATTACTTTATAGGTTGTCTTACTGATTTTAACATTTTTCGGTTAAAATATAACCCGCACATCTACGAACTTCTCAAAATTGGACTCAGCGCATAAAAAAACGTAAAATTTGTAATACCGTAACCAGCCGCTCCGTTGATTTATTTGCAGCTTTGAGGGCAAGCTAGCCCACTGTGTATCTGTTCAAAAAGCTACATGACTAGCATACCAAAAATGCCTCCCGAGTGACACAGACATGATCCCGAACAGAAACAGGGAGGTAACGTCTGAGTAAAGGTGGTCACCATGCTTGAACTGTACCAAGCCGATCCATATGTGCTATCGTTTTGTGATGTTGAAGCGTGCATTGCTATCCTGACGCCAGTGAAGGGTGTCTCTGTGTATATGACGTGTTTGAACTTCGTACTTCGGTAGAGTGATGCCCTCGTGCCTAATGTTTTTATAGTGTTTAACGTGTCAGAAACCCACCATGGTTGTTAGGGTGACAGGTTTTGAACGTGATGTTGCAAAGTCATGCTCCCCACATCGAATCTGGTGCATTTTGATGCGCTGATTCCGAATTTCGCATCATATTTCAAATATTNATGATTATGAAAATAAGCTTCATCAGTCGTAAATTTTCTGCATGGTGAAGCATTGTTGTATTCCCCCTTTCACTAAGATGGAAGGTCAGAACAATTGACCTGACCTTTTTAGTCACCTGATACAGAAAAATCCCAGAAAACAAGTATTACGGTATTATATTTATGAAATCCTGAAGAGTTTCAAAAATCTCAGGAACAAAAAACTTGTTGTTGGGGCACGATCAACGTAAACATTTGGAAAGCAATGGTTCAGCTAAAGTGACCTGAGGACCTGACCCGTTTGACTATGGAAGAAAATTTTTTGTGTCAAAGTGTGGGGATAATTTGATGTTCAAGCACAGTTATCTAAATTTGTGGCCGGCGCGCGCGCCGCTGCTTTCCGCAATCGAAAACTAACAGGGTCAAAATGACCCCCAGTCAGCGCGATGGGAACCCGCGCCCCCATCACTGTTCCTCCATTTCCTCCCAGACCTTGGGGGGGGTCCTGCAAAAATGATGGTTGATGACCGCTGATAGCCCACTTGACAGCCTGGACTACTAGAGTGCACCCGTAATAACACGTTACGCTCCAGAACAAAATTGAGACGTAAGACAGACCCACTCCCGACTTACCCACTCCGGACTCCCCATCCGGATCCCACCCGCTTTCCGAACCTCCTCGTAGGCCTGCAAAGGGATCGACCCCCGATCAATGCCTTTGTACATGCGATGGTAATCGTTGCCCAGACACCTTTAACGCGAAAGAGCAAGACTGTGCGAGAAACCTAGTAGGGTCGTATTCTACATTTTCCGCATGGTGCGGCGTCTATCAAATATATATTCGCCCGATACATATTTCCACAAATGCCTGTTCTGCTGTGTTGTTGGTGTTTGTTTGGGAAAAAAAATAAACACGGCCAGCTCTTACGTTCATGCATGGAACTTAAATAAAAAGGACATATAATCCAATAAGCACAACTTACTGAGACAGACCGAAGTATCGGCAGACTAACTAAAGAACATCTTTTACAATATCAGAGAATCACATCATAAAGGCGTCCTTTGTGATGTGTCAAATATTGAAATCAAACCAATTTGTTATGTACGCAAAAAGAAATGCAACCAAATAGTTCTTTCTACCGCAAATGACAACACCCAACAAGCATATTTTTTTTCAACGCCGCGTATCCATTTCGTAAGTTCTCTAATTGAGCGTAGCGCTTTCATTACACGTTAATGGATATAAATATGTTCGACACAACTGCTTCAGGATGTTACAAACCACATTTGAAGATCTGCGTCTGCTTAGCAGCATAACATCACTGGAATTTTTCACAATAAGTTCCAGTCTAACCGCTGCGTTGGGATGCACAACAAACTTGAGTCCCAGCGCTCTAATTACCTATTGAGGCATTTTGAGACGAACGCGCAAACATATGAGGCGGGAGAGGGTAGTCTCGAACCTGGGCACCTAACTATCATCAGGCTAACTCTACCCAGTACATCAGACCGTCACATGGAACAATTGGAAAATCTACGACCCAAAGCAAACACACGTATTTACGAGCGCATTGCAACGTCATCCTAAGAATGAAAGGGGGAGAGTGCTCTCTGCTCAATAAACCAAACCATAACACACATTCGGCTCCTCGACTTCGTCACCCGTTAACCCACAACCTGCTGGGGGAAGAGGAGCCATTTAAACTGGACTTCTATGGTACAAGACGAAATATAAACAAAACGTTTCGATGTCACGTCAAAATATTATCGAAATTATAAGCGCCTTTGTCTGGCTCAGGTCAATGATGAGGTCACCCAAAGACAATTTAAACAATTCAAGGAACTTCCCTCCAAAAGCATCTATAAAATATAGTTCTGCCACTATGAGGCAAGAAGCAAAAACAAAGCAATCAAATGCTCCTAAAATATGTCCGTTCTAGCTAGCACCATTTTATAGAAGTTTTTGGCAAAAGGTATGTGGTAATCAGAATGAGAAATCATGTGACTTGGTGGGGTCCACAAGCAGCAACAGCTGTTCTGGTAATTAATGATGATATATAGCTAATGAAAAAGAAAGAGTTGTCCTGATAATATGGAACTATTTTGAAAGAAGGCATTGGGTGTTTTGAACACATAGACCTCCAAGGAAAAGAAATTACGATATTGAACAAAGCATAAGTCGCAGCGTACAGATTTTGTTTAGATAACAAACAAGTAATTCACAAGTGACCTATTGATATGAAAAGTTTAAATTAATTGAATTATTATTTGAAGATTTACCTCAAAATGTAATATTATGACAACAGTTTACTGGATACTACCAGCAACCATAGACTGAGATGAACTAGGGTCAAAGTATTTTTGGTCATTTTTTTAATACGGGTTATCAAATTAAAGGTAATAAAACAGTAAGTAGTTATATGGCTACTCGATCCTTCCCCCCCCAGCAAAGCATGGGTTAATATCATAATGATAAGTAAGCAAAAACCGTTTCCACGATGATTGTTTGGCGGAAATGTTTCATACATTTTACAATATGTTTAAATGTTTTAGTAGTAGCCGTTCTTACGATGGATAATTTTAGCGAAAAAAGTAACCCTCGACCTACGAGAAGACCGATGGCGAGAATTAAAAAATGATTTCGCAAATGATCCATCGTGAAAAACGGTACTACTCAACAAATGCAAAACAAATACAAATTGATCTAAAAAACATTTCGCTCACAATAATCCATTGTGAAAAACGGCTTTCATGTTGAGATTCTCGAATCCCCACGCACGCAAGACAAACAGAATATGCATCGCAAATATCGCATTGTCGGCGAAGTACAACACACGGCTACCATGAACAGCGGCGATGAAGGACAACGTGGCTAAACTCCTGCTGATAATCCCTCCAATACACAGCAAGGATTACAAACTCCAACTGTCTCCTCCCAACCTATCGAGAACAATTTTATGTCGTCAATGATAGGAGCCAAAGCTAGATAAACTGCATAGAACAATAGCACGACCGTGTTGATGGCATTACATCTCAATGGTGCGGGCCACCATGAGGTGTGAAGCATTTGATTCTAAAGAAAAGTGAGATAAGAGTGTCCCGGCCGAAATCTTCGATGATAGCTATGGCTCCTTCAAGCGGCAGGTTCTTAAGTATGTAGGGAAGCAGTGTGGACTGCATGATGTTTTAGCGTGACGCGTAAAGCGTTCTTAATGTTTCTTTTCTGTGATTGTCTTTTTATTCACACTTTTGTTGCTTTGTTTGGGTGTATAGTTGTGTTTTAACTATTTGACTTCGCCTGTCATTGGTTCCATCTCCGTTGGTGAACAAGTTGAATAAAAACCCGTAATACCCAGTATCTCAACATAATGCAACATATACATACAATACACAAGCAAATAACAATGCAAATAAAGCATATAACATTGAAACATGAAAATGATAATACACTAAAACAAGCTTAAAGTTTTTCTACCAACATTTGCTTTACAAAAAACGCCAACTAAAACCCTTATTAACAGGTTCTGGAATTGAACGACATAACCTGTGCAGCAAAACGCAATAGAGCAGGAAACATATAAAACAGCGCGACTGATCTCAGTCGTTTTTGGGGCATGGTTGCAATGCCCCATTCTGAATCTTCTCTGGATCGCCATGCGGTGCTTGACCGATATATATAACAGATAGTGTGTTGGAGGACTTATCTACCAACGGTGACGCATTCGCGTTTGACAACACTCGGCACGAGTACTGTTTATTCTACTCGGTATGTACTTCTTAGGGGTGTTGTGCTGATGTTTTGTAGATGGTTTTCAAATGTTTGGAATTTAAAGGGACTTGCGATCTTCTATATGTCCATTGCGAGATGTCCCAGTAGTAAATACGGCATTACCTATCCAGCATCAGTGTGTCTCCAATACACGGCGTTTCATGCCGCATTGTGTCGTGGTCAGTCGCAGCCCAAAGGCTGCTGACCCACTGAGCCCTCGCATGCGGGTGGCAAGGTTCCTGTTGGGGGAAACAGAGAAGAGGCAATATTGTTGCTCATCTTTGTTGGTACGTTGGGTCGGGGTGGCGGGTGTCTATAGAACGGGATAGGTTTGTAGAGACCTGCCCCCTTCGGTGGGTCCACGTCCAAGAATTTGGTAATCATGTGTAACATTTGGTCCTTTGTGTATTATAATCTATTATATTCTATGAGCAAAATCACAGCGGAGTGAACATCCCATGGAGCCGGCTGTGCGAGGTTGCATGGTTCTTTCATCCGCGGAAATTTCTCGAAAATTACAGAATACAATTGACCACATTGACACATATTACCATCTGTCGTGCCAGTCTGCAACCTTTCCGACGCGCAAGACACCCACCACCCTGACCCAACTACCTCAAAGTGAGTACATTATCTGCCACCCCGTGGACTCGTGTAACCGCACGCGAGGCTCGGTGTGTGGCAGCCTTTAGGGCCGCCTCACACAATGCGAATTTCTAGCGACGCGACGCAACACGACGGAAAACAGTCTCGCGACCTGGCGCAACAGACGCAGGACTCAGCATGCTATTGTCTGATTGCGAGTCGATGCTGCCAGTTTTAAATGATCAAATCACTGATTAATAGTTAGGTATTCCATGGCAAACTTATGGTGTAACTAACACCAAACCGGTTAATTGTAAACTTATAAAGTCATTTGGCTTTCTTGGTAAGTACGTCAATACTGTCAGAAAACGCTGCTGGGAAAAGTGGTGCTCTATCGTCTCACAAGCTCTAAGGCGAAAAAAGTGGGGAATTTCGTGGTCTCTCTGGTTCCTGCCCGGGCTAGTCGGCGGACAGTAAAGTTGCAAGAGCAATCGGATTTTAACTAGCAAGTTGCAAAAACTGGAGGTCAATGATTGATGAATTGTGAAATTTAAACATGTTTTTTTGTCTAAAACACCTGTTTTTAAGTGTCAACATGGACTCGAATTATTCAACATAATTCAAATTCGACATTTTGTCAAACTGCTGTTCATGTCGCGTCGTGTCAGGCGACTGTCGCATCAGCTGCATAGCCTGCGTTTTGTCGCTTCGCTTGAAAGTCGCTAAGTGTGGGGAGGGCTTTAGAGTCAGGTTTAGTGCGGTCAGCTGCAGTTTCAGGATTAGAGCTGCCAATATCGGATTTTTTAGAATAAACAACCAGCATGAACGAACATTATACAACAAAAAATAGCAGGCCAAAGCAAATATTGATGATAAGTGCACAAAAGTCCAAAACAAATTAAACAAATAATCCATCAATGTATAATTTATAGAAAGTAATAAATTCCCAGTACGGGGATGGTAGGCTCTTCATGGGCGAAATGGTAGCAGTGAGTCATATGATATTCCAAAAGCATGCGGTTGACAAAACTACAAGTGCCGACTGTGATTGAGTTAGGAAATGAGGAGTGGGAAGTCCTGGACGGCTCCCTAACTGATACTGCCTTCACCGTTTTCACGCATGTCGGAACATAATATTGTGAAGCGGGAAAAAGCTTCGTAACATCAGTATAGGTTACGGATTTTTCGTCTCTTACAGGTGGGGTCAGAGTCATGAATATCTTTTGACAGCTTTCTCTTGAATATATGGAGAGGTCATTGTCACTGAGTACAAAACATGCATCAATACTGTTGGTTTGTACCTCCAAACTGGCAGCTCTAATTTCAGCAAATAAAGGTGTTAGATTCCCCAGCAATGCCGAGTGTACTGGCAGCTCCCCACTAAGCGACTAGCAGTGTACACCCTCAGGCATGGAGCTGGGTTATCAAGCTGCTGTGCTCGGTTTACACTGTAACCCGGCTACTCCGTCACTTAGCTACTCTGCGCTCTTGTAAGCAGTCGGCCTCATGTCACTGGGACACGAATTTGTTAACGTACACTCTGTTGAGCATGGGCCACGTCGTAACCAGAACTTCTCTATCATAACGCGACAACTACACAGTTAGTCATATTAACCAAGTCTTGGGTAATCTCCATACTCTAAGTTGTCGTAGGTGATACGCCACAGCGTCTCAGGCAACCATCAATGACGTCACCGTCATACCTCCCTTGTAGCCCGCCAGGCGGAAAAACCAATCACCAAAACAAGCGCAGACACGAATCAGCAAAGCACATCTGGCTCTCCATCGTAAGGAAAAGTAGCGGGGGTTGTTGTGGCCAGGTGGGCTTTCCACTTTGGCCCAAGCTAGATACTCCCCCGCATTGGTGTATGTCCTCGATTATCGGTGATAGTTACCGGGTAACTGCCTAGGCTAGCGGCCCGTCTAAACTAGCGGGAGAAGACTGACAGCCTGTATCTGAGTACACTTGGGTTACCTGTGAACGGCGTTATTTCAGTTAGTAGCACTACATACATTTTCCACATATTTTGATGGTAGAACTGTTTCAAGAACACTTCAGGTCAACATATATTATAGAACATCTTTTTGAAGAGGTTTTACCAATTAAATAGCTGAATGTAATGTAAACGCTACTTTCATGTTGCTGTTAACCGCGTTGGGCTCATTTGTAGCTTAGTTTTCAGTTTCGACTTTATATGGCCGTTAAGGTTACTAACACACCAGGGAAGGTCGTTTATGGTCACCGGGGTTTATTTGTCCTCAATGTTGTGTCTGCTGCTGCTCCGGAACGTCCAAACGCTATGGACGACTGGTGGCGACTGTATTCATTCTCTCTCGGGGAGGACAGAGGTCGCCTCGGTGGGCGTGGTGACGGCCAGCGGCGGTGAGGTCAACGCCCGGGCTAAATACGAGCGCGACAGGCCTGCCTACCGGCCAGGAGCGCACCGCAGCACCGACCCACCCTGTGCGCGGCATAACAAAACACCCTGACCTGACCTGAATATTGTAAACAACATTTAACACCATTTGCCCCCGGAAATATCCAAAAAACAATACAGCATCATCTTGATAATCATACATCACAAAGCCTGTTAATTTTCGAAGCCTGACCTAATCTGAACTTATTTAACCTGATTTGACCTTTCGGTGACATTTACCTGACCTTGACTTAACCCGCGCGGCGTAGGGGTCTCTCGCCGAACGCGCGGCGTAGGGGGGGTAAATATTACCCCCCCCCTCTTATNAAAAGGACGTCAAATAAGTTAGTGTAAAAGTCGGTCAATCTGGGGGGGCACGTGCCCCTCAGTCCCCCTGATGCGCCTGGTCACCAGGAAGGCAACATCCATCTCAGGGAAGGCTCTGTGTCGGCCACACAAATTCGTTACCTAACTATGTCCTCTATGCTAATAATAATGGTCAAATTGAGGTCTGAGCGGAACATCGCCGAAATTAAGACCGGTAAGTAGTAGTATTTTTGGTACCTATGTCAGAAGGATAGAATGCAAACATATACATATATTGAATGAGGCCTTGATAACGCTTCTCAGGCATTCTATTGCGATACTTGTTATAATTATTCACGCCGGGTAATGGAATTTTCAGAAGAATGCAGCGTTGTTCCTGGTATTTGAGGCAGCGTCGGCCGGGCGGCGCGTAATCACCGTAGGTATGAACTTCGGCGCCGTGTAGCATAGCAAAATTTGGTCTGTGTTGCAATGTTTTGCTAGCGGCATGTGTCCGACTTCGAGGCATGACTTCTCTGTATAGATATAGATAAATCTAAGTTTTACAATCGACGGGTAACAAGAAACAAAGCGCGATTTAAGTTTGAGGCGACGCACGCACTAACTGTATTGTGTACGGCGGCGGCGGCCGCGTCCCGGTTCTTTCACGTCACAGCGATCGGGGTCGCGGCAACTAAATTAGTGCTGTCACCACTTTTTTCGGCGCGGAGTGTTTACCGGTTTATACAGCCTTGCCCTGGCCAATTGGTTCCTAATAAGCCTCACAGGTAGGTTCACCCAGATAATAGGTTTGGTCATTGGTACATTCAGGGGCTAAAGCAGTGTCCCAAGATTACATTTTGGCTTGGGTGTCAAGAGTGGAAAATTAGAGCCAAAGCATGAGAGTGGAATTATGTAGAAATTGGGCACCAATTGATAACTGTTTCTGAAATATGTAAGCAGTGGTTTTAATTGAAATCATTTATTTTTTAGACAATAATTATTTTATATCTGAATTCATTCACAATTCCAACAATTTTTTAGATGAAAATTAATTCTTAAATGGGAATATAGAGTGGAAATGATCAACAGTTGGGTTGTTCTCCACCCAAATCGACAAATTTTTTGGGCACACTGGGCTAAGGGGGTGGTAAAGTCAGTCAAAGTGGCTCCCCCAAAAGTGAACTTTATTTCGTTAGCGTGAGGCCCCTTTTTTATTCATTTATTACTCAACTTTTGATGAGCTTGATTTGACCAGGACCCTCAGAGGCCTCTGAACAGGGTCAAGCCCTGTTCATTTAAATACATCAGTTGGGGACACTAGGGAAATGCTCCAAAAATAGAGTGCTCTAATTTTAGAGTTTGATGCATTGTAAGCGGTCGCAAAAAATGCCTTTTTAAGCTGCTATTGCGCAGCACTGTGACTACTTGATGACCCATGTATGGCATATATGGCGAGAAAATACTTCAAACTGCTTATAGATTGGTCACGTTAAATTTATGGATATGTCACTGGCAGGAAGCAGTCTAGATTCCTGTTCCATTTTTGGATTACCTGCCATTGCCTGGTGCTGAAACGCTCAATAAATAGAGTGAGTAACGTGTTGTGAAAATATAGTTATCCTTATATACCATATACCCTTTTATATTAGCAAACAATTGCACATTGTTTCACATCTAGTCAGTGTTATCACGCTCAAGTTGAAATAATTGTATGACGTAATTGCATTTATATGTTAACCTGCGCACTCCAGGGGGTTCGCGCCAAACACGAACTGCAGGGGGGTGATTTCCGCCCCCCGTGAGATCTCGAAAACTACGCAACGTAGCGAAAGCGAAAAACGGCATTGATAGCTCTAGGCAAGGCTCTATGAAAGACTTCAGTCTTTCTTTGGATCAGGTCACATTGAGGTCACGTGGTCCCAAAGGTCAAATTTTCCGGTTTTAGGCTCTCTACTCGCAGACCCAGATTATCTCGGAAACTATGAAGCTGGAGCAAACGATTAGAGAAGCAATCGATGGCTATTTGAAATTTGCAATGCAATGGTATTGCCTCAAAATGGATCTAAGATCAATAGTTTAGGCTGCCAAGGTCATGAAGGTAAAAATACTGTTTTTTTAGCAAAAACATAGTTTTTTCGCGAATAGCATGTCACTAACAAAGATAGTGAAATATTGTGACGCCATCGTGTTTTGTTTTCATTGGGCGTCTTGAAAACATATACATGGTGACCTAGTAAGGTCAATTCAAAAATTTGGACCTCGGTCAAGGTCAATTTGGTGACCCAGGTGGTCATGTTGCATAGGGGCAACGCGGCCAGACGAGACCGAACACTTTGGTGTACTAATCGTCTCTATCTCTTTTTCTATCAAGAGTTATTAGCAAATTTGCTGATGTGACTCAGAGACTCAGGTTCACCTTGTATAAAACAGGAGCAACAATTGCACTTGATTATCTAGAATGAGATAAAATAGCATGATTCTGAAAGAATTAGCCCCTGATCCAATGATATTTTTGAAAGGGAAGCTTTGTTTATTTTCCCATCATTATAATGGGGATAGGAAATTGACTCTTTGACGCTTTGGTCACCGATACCGAAAAATCGAGATAGACGAATTGTAGGTACTGATATCTAATTAATGATATCCTGCAAGTTTTAAAACTTTCGAAAGAAGACTGTGGCTTTGGGCACGAACGCAAACAATTTTTGAAGGTGAGGTCCCTTGAATGACTTGTGACTGACTAAGATACTCAGGTTCAACTTTCTCAAAGTGTGGGTAATTGATGCCAAACAGGTGTACGAAATTTGGCGGCGCTGCGCGCCGCGTTTTTTCCGCTACTCTGAAAAACCTGAGGGGGGGCGGAAATCACTCCCCCCCTGCAGTGCGCGGGTTAATGTTCGAGGAAAGCTTTGAATGTTGTTTTCCATACCTTGTTCCAAATGTCCATATTTCATTACTTTAAATTGTTATAAGTGGACCACATGTCCAGTGCTATTTGGTTTGCTCTTGGGTATGCTTATTAAATCATTGTTCATGTTTCTCATTTCGCAGGTGCATCAGCCACTGCACTATAATGTTTCTGTCATTTCCAGATGTTTTAAGTACCAGCAAGACAACACAACCCTTTTCTGTGTTGTCTTTCACCAATCTCACCCCTCCCTTTTAACAATGTATCATCCACTACATTTCCTCCATGTTTACTCAGTTATCTGTCCCAGGTGCCTGAAGGACCAGCGAGACCACACCTCCCTCCTCTCCCCGGCCGTGATGTCCCGTCTGTTGTTCTACTCGGTGCCGCTAGCCGCTGCCGGAATCTCCTCCTGGCGGTGGTACCTGCAGTCACCGCGCCCTCCCGAGCCACCACCCTCCAGCGGCTCCGAGCCTGTCTTCATACCGAGCCGCTTCCCGCCGCTCGAGGCCACCGACGGCACTGCCATCTACCAGCGTCCGTCCGTACTAGAGCTTCACGCCCGGCCGCTGGCGCGTCTGCGCGCTGGCGACGCCTCCCAGCGGCGCCAGGCGGTCGCGGCGCTCGCTCAGCTTCGCGATCTGATCGACGCCGACTGCCAGCAGCTAGCTCAGATCCTGGACCACCGCTCGGCGCTTCTGCTGGCCAACTGGACCTCCAGCGACCTGCGGCTCTTCCTGCCGCCGCGTGGCGCTAGTGTCGCCACCGCCGCCTCGGCCGCGCCGCTGGAGCTGCGTCTGCGGCTTCTGCTGGAGTCTCTCCCTCCCGGCGGGATGTGTGCCGAGTTCTGGCGGGCCCGCGCGCTGCGCCACCCTCCGCTATCCGACTGGGACCCTGCTCCTCTGGCCGCAGACGCCGGAGACGTAGGCGCACCGCCGCCGTGGCGCTCGGCGCCGGCCGTGGCCGTCGAGACCGACTGTCTCCGGGCGCTGCTGGAGCGTGCCGGCAGCGCGCCGCAGCGGCGGGCGATGCTCGATGGCGGCGTGTTGGACCTGCTGGCGGCGGCGCACGCGGCGCGGCCCCGGGATGCGGTCCGGTGCGGGCTCATCGCGGCGCTGCTCGGCTGGTTCCCGGCGGCGGGTCAGCTTCACCAGGCCGGCTGGCTGGGCGTGCTGGCCGCCTGGAGCCGCGAGGCTGACGTCCGGGTCGGTCCAGTTGCCTGGCGGGTCATCAGGAACCTCACGCTGGACCAGAAGCTGGTGGAGAGACCCGTCACGCCGGCCACCGACGCCGACGCTGACGCTGGCGCTGTCCCAGCGTTAGTTATGATGGACGACCGGTGGACGGCGCTGCGGTCGCGGGTTCTCTCCGCGCTCTCCTCGGTTGGATGGCCGGAGAGCCGACCAGCGGCGCCGGCGCGCGCCCTGCGTCCTCTCCCGGACGGCGTACTGGTGCTGCACCCTCGCGGCCTCGCGGCGGAGGCTGCCACCGACGTGGACGTGGTGCTCGTCCACGGCCTACTGGGAGGCACCTGAGCGCACCTGGCGGCAGAGCGACGAAGCTCGCGCCGCGCTGCCGCCGCCCGCCGAGCCGCCGCGGCTCTCGGAGATCGTGCTGCGGAGGAGCGCTGTGACGCGGGAGGGGGACGAGGAGGCGGGTGGCGACGGGGCGGGGGTAGTGGGAGGAGAGGCGGGGGATGGGGGGAGTGCGGGCCCTTGGGTTGGCGGTGGGGAGACGGGACCGGTGGGGGAGTCGGTCTCTCGTGGGCGAGACGCAGGGAGAGATCGAGGTGTCGTCCTGAGGGTGTCTGCCAACTCTGTCAGTACTGCTGCTCATGCTACCGGCTCCACCGCCGCTGTCGCTCCTGGCTCCAGCAAGAGCCACAACAATGTCAACAACAGCATCAGCAACAACAACAGCAACAGCAGCAACAGCAGCAACAGCAGCAACAACAGCAGCAGCAGCAGCAGCAACAGCAGCAACAGCAGCAACAGCAGCAACAGCAGCAACAGCAGCAACAACAGCAACAACAACAGCAACAACATCAACAACAGCAACAACAGCAGCAGCAGCAACAGCAGCAATAGCACAACCTCTGGCGTCGGCGGCAGTTTCAGTCTCAGTAGCAGCAGCAACAGCCCCAGCAGACCTGAGCCGTACACCCAGTGCTGGCCTCGCGACTGGCTGCCCTCCGACCTCCTCCCGCTGCGTGTGCGCGTCCTCTCCGTCGACTACGACTCTGCCTGGAGCGACTGGCGGCCGCGGTGCGCGGCGCGCAGGGCTCGCTCCCTGGCCGGCCGCGCCGCCGAGCTGCGCCAGCTGCTGACGGAGGCCGGGGTCGGCGACCGACCGGTAGTGTGGGTGGCGCACTCCATGGGCGGGCTGCTGGTCAAACAGCTGCTGGTGGACGCCGACAGGGAGGCGCTGGGGGTGGGGCAAGATGGTGGTGGTGAGGGGAGCGCAGCTGGTGCTGGGGAGACTCGGGGAGGTGGTGATGTCAGTGCCAGGAGCGGGGTGATGAGTACCAGTACCGGTGGTGTCAGTGGTGGTGCTGGTGTCAGTGGACGTGGTGTCAGCGCCAGTGGGAATGTCAGTGTCAGTGGTGGTGGCGGTGGCGGTGTCGGTGGTGGTGGCGCCAGTGGCTCCTCCGGCAGCGGCAGTGGTGTCTCGAGTCATGCCGGTGACAGGAGAAGTGTTGGACTCGGTAACAGTAATGACCCTGTGAACTCTCCCTCCACACGGGACGACTCTGGCGCCTCCATTGCCCTGCCGTCACCGGACTCGCTCATATCCTCTTCTCTCTTCTCCATCTCTCCCTTCACCCCCACTCCCACCTCCACCTCCACCTCCACCTCCACCTCCACCTCCACCTCCACCTCCACCTCCACCTCCACCTCCCTCTCCACCTCCCCCGTCCCAGTCGACCCTCTGCTCTCCTCCACTCTGGGCGTGCTGTTCCTATCGTGCCCCCACGCGGGCTCCCGCCTCGCCTCCGTCTCCGGCGCGCTCCGTCCGCTCCTCCTCCCCTCCGCCGAGCTGGACGCCCTCCGGCGCCACGCTCCTCCGCTCCTGGAGCTCCGCGCCGCGTTTGTCTCCCTCTGTCTCCGCCGGAGACTGGCGTGTCTCGGCGTGGCGGAGACGCGCCGCCAGCGACTGCTCGGGAGACACGTGATGTTTGTGGAGCCGGACTCGGCGGACGCGGGGGTGGGCAGGATGGTGATGGTGGATGAGGATCACTTGGGCGTGTGTAAGCCGAGGGACAGGGACAGTGAGGTGTACAGGCTGGTGGTGGGCTTCGTCAGGGAGGTGTGTGCAGGGCTGTGACGTCCGGTGGGTCTGCACCGCGAGGGGGCTGTGTAGGTGGCAGGTTCAGTTGACTGGTTGAGTTGAGTTAGGTTGGCTGGTTGAGTTAGCTGTGAAGGTTGGCTGGTTGAGTTAGCTGTGAAGGTTGGCTGGCTGTGTTTGATGTGAAGGTTGGCTGGTTGAGTTAGCTGTGAAGGTTGGCTGGCTGTGTTTGATGTGAAGGTTGGCTGGCTGTGTTTGATGTGAAGGTTGGCTGGCTGTGTTGGCTGTGTATCGTTGGCTGGTTGAGTTGGCTGGTTGAATTGGCTGTGGAAGTTGGCTGGCTGTTTGCTGTGTAGATTGGCTGGCTGTGTGGGCTGGTTGAGTTGGTTGGTTTGCTTGGCTGATTGGCTGGCTGTGTTGGCAGAAGCGGCGGGCTGTTTGTGTTGCTGCTGCTGTATGGGTTAAGCTAGCCAGATGAAACGTCAAGTGTGCTAAATCGTATCGTGTTTGCATCAGCGTGTGACCTTGATCCAATTGCACGTATTTGTGATGAATAATGACACATGTTGACTGGTGTAACTGGTGTAAATGATGAGTTTAAGTCGAACTGCTGGTTTGTTTGTGGTCAATGTTAGCGAGTTGCTTGTGATACGCATAGATGTCACCCTTTTACTGAAACGCACTGTCTAAAAGGTAGCGTTAACCAGCCAACTACCGTCGAAATACGGCCGCCGCGCGCCGCCGACCCGGATCTAAATCGGTCATCATCCGTCACCGATGACTTCATGCATCATATGATTCTGCTGTTGAGTGTAAAGTGTTCGTTTTGATGTGTTGCCAATCACAACCAGTCTTGCCTAATGATATTTGCCAAAGTCGATGGCAAATTCCGACCGCCGATTAATTATCCAGTATAACGTTTGACCTTGATTATGTAGTACAGCGGATATCTTGGTGCACTTACATTGTTCAGCGTTCAGTATTATAGCGTCAGACGTGATTCTCACACCCTTGTAAAGTGTTTGTCCCGGCTGTGACGTCATAGCTGACACAGTGACACGCATGTTAAATGTGTTGATGCTTCAGAAGCAACCTGATACATTGTAACTAGTCGGTAAAGAGTCGATAAGTGTCTGTGCTGCGCTGTACAGCCAACTGTTATCGATATGACTGTGACGTCAAGTGTAACTTGTGTTGTTTATTGCGGCGATTGGACGACGCAGGACATGCCACTGCTCAGGGAAATTCGTCATTACTCAGGCCAAGGCCGTATATAGGTAACTGAGGTCAAGGCACGATTAACGAATGTTGCCTTATTCCAGCCTTACTTAGCCGGTATTACACGAACACGTGCGATCACATGGTTATAATCGCTCAATAAATGTGTGTTTTGCTGTTGACATGAGTTTTTGCAATTGTTTGCAATGCTATTACGGAAAGAAAAACAAGACTAAACCAAAAACGCGATAAATTGCTCGTTCAGCAGCAGTAACCGGTTTGGAACGCTCTCACTGACAAATATGGCTTGGTTCGCTACGGCCGGCGGCCCAGGCCTCGCAAAACGCTGTCCCTGGGAGGTAGGCAATTTACCTCCGGGGCATTTAACAGTTGCCCCTGTAAGGTAGAATAACCCATGGCGGTTAAATCAGTGTGCCCTCATCTTTGAGCGAATGCCTTCGTGCTATAACCGTCACTCAGGAATTTTAGGAATGTGAAGATGAAAAGGTATTAGGTAACTATCTAGCAACACCAGTGAACTCCCCCAGTGTTGTCCTCGGGAGGTACGCTGCATGCCCCGTGGTATAAAGGTCATCCCTGGGAGCTGGGAAAACCCGCCGTGAGGGTCACTGAGTTTAATTTGTAAGCCGTCCGCAAGCGCCGAAATAGTTACCGTCTTCGTTCTTTTCCTAAACCCCGTTTGTTTGTTTATTGGGGCGCGCCGACACCTTTGGGTCAATTTGCGACCATTTACAAAACCCTGCAGGCTGTTAGTATCATGGTAACTAGACACAACAGTTAGTATAATCATGATCTATGGTTGTCGCGTTTATTAACGATTATCAGTCGCCTTTGCATGCGACGAGCACGCTCCACACAACCCAGAGAGCAACTATTTGTTTGTTTATTGGGGTAGACACAAATTTATTTCATATTGCTCCCAATGGCACACACTGCAGCGGAATACATCGTACCTACACAATACGCACACGGGCGGCCGATTTTCCGTACACGATTTTGAGGGCTTTGTGCGGTCTGGATCTGTGATCCCGCGCGATGGAACTCGACGGATCGAAAACATGGATAGTCGAAAGTCGCCCGCGTCAGACGCAGCTTAAAACACTCGTACATATCACGGGGAGAACTAAACGCTCGATTACAAAGCGCGCGCGTATATAAACTAAGTGAAACGTGTTCACGGTGTAACAAGGTACTCTCACGTTTTGTGACAGATACATGAATATACAAAATATAAAGGCCCCCGCGTCTATACAAGCGAAGCGCGCTGTCAGTCCCCACAACGCTCACTTACCCGCACAAGGCCGCAAATATCCACAGACACACACACATGGCATACTGTTACCATGGTTACCACACGTGTATCCTCTCCACATGGAAGAAAGGCGTAATCGGAAAATATGACGTGGACGTCAACAATCCGTCGCGGAATCGCGCAGCTACATTGAAATAACATTTTGACAGGTCCTTTGAGAGATCGGGTGTTAATTTGGCACGTGAACGGAATCCAACGAGTCTCTCCCGGCGAAATGGCGCTGTGTGGATAACACACATCACCGATGCGCTTACACAACCGACCAGACTAACCGATAACGCGATAGGGGATCTACAATGATGGGAAATCAGCTATACCTTGCATCAATCTCAACATGACCAGTAAATGCACCCTGGCGCGCCACACAGTATAGCCGTCCAAGCTTTCGGCTCGCAAGTCGCCCCAGGCTATGCAGTTCGCACGGCCGAAACCCACGTGACACACCAGGCAGAGCTCTGTCATGAAGTGCACGTGACGTGGTGATAAGAGTATCGGGAAAATCGAGCTAGCTAAGAGCAACTTAAAGGTACCCGGTGAAACATAAAGTAATGAACTAGCCAAATGATACGAGCCCGCACAACGTGCGCCAGTAGCTGTTGAAATGATATACCAGTGAACCTTTAAACACGAACTCATAACACAACACTAGTTTACAACGCGCAACGCTTTAATTATACGTTTATATCGGACGTTTATATCGGACAAGCTTTAACGTTGTGGGCCAACCATACGTAGAAGGAAATATCAGCTGAAAGAAACCCAATGGCAGCAGCGACACGTTAATAGCGTTACTAGATCTATGTTAAGCAAAAAATATGCACAACATTAACTAAAAATACACGTGGATAAAATAGAGAGAACGGAAAGTCTTCGGATTCTCTGGATGGTCGTTGCAACGAAATAGTTTCACGGGAATGTGTACATATGCAATTATATCAAACCCTGCACCATTATTGTACAGTACCAAGGCAGAAATCACAGGAAGAACCCCAAGTACCGCACAACTATCCAATCCTCACCAATCCTGTCCGCATGCCGGCGCCCGTCGCAGTTGCCAGGTGGCACACTGGCGCTCCTGTCGGCAACAGTCGCAACTACAGCCTGCCGCTTCACCCGAAGATGGCGCCACAGTTGGGACAGCGCCGCTGACGAGTCGCCAGGCAGCAGAGGATGCCGAGGGGGAAGAAGAAGATGGCGCAGAAAATGCCCAGGCAGCTGAAGTCATCCTCCAGCACGCCGATCTGCAGGGAGAAGTCTAGGGTTAGCAGGTCGGTGGCCACTCATCCATACTGATACCAGGGGATCCAGGAGGATCCAGAGCAGGGTTGGCAGGGGGTGGCAAAAAGTGTTTTTTGCCACTGGTTTTTAACGGCTAAAACCGGCTGGCAAAAACCCTGGTGGCAAAAAGTGGCAAAAACTCCAGTGAGCCAAAACTGAACCAAAACAATGGCAATGAGCCAAATAAGGTTGGTTGTGTTTCTTTCTGAGTTACTTGAATATAGCAGTAATTTTTCACAACACATGCGTTTAAATGACAGCAGACACAATTTGTCCATGCTGATGCAAGTTACCTGCTCTCAACCCAGGTACACAACTCAGCTGCTCTGCAATCTTCCCATCATAACTGTTGGCGTGCCTATTCTTTAACGCAAAACTATATTATTGTTTCCCTTGATGCAAACCGATTGTTTCATTTATTGTGTGGCTAAAATACCTTCGTCATTGAGCTCCCCCAACACACACAAACCAATAAATGGCAAATCCCTTGCTCATGCGTCATTGTCAGCGCTGCCACATACTGGTGTGGTGCTCAATGTACAGACACTACATTATTTGCAAGTGTTCTTTCAAAACAGAAACTCAAAGCCTATTATTGACTTATAGTTTCACTGTCTTTCCATGCTGTTCATTGTGACCTTTCACAATTATATATATATATATATATTTGTCCCAGCCAGCTCGGTTTAGGTAAAGAAGCACTCCTTGTCATATAGGATTGGCGCCACATCTTCATCATCATCAGGCAAGTAAAAATAAGTAGAGCTGCTGGACTAAGAAAGTCTCGTTAATGCAATCATTGTTGTTACACAATTGAATTGCACTTAAAATGGTTCAATAACTTATGAATATTCACTTCCTTTGGTCACAAAAATAATGAACGAAGCAATCGGCAGTTTTAGTTTTTGCCACTTTTTGCCGGTTTAAACCGGCAAGTGGGAAAAAAACGGTTTGCCGGCAAAAAGTCCAACCCTACGCTTTATCCACTGTAACACCTTCGATTACAGTGGACCCCTCGGGGAATCGAGCCCGAATCTCTGTCACAGGAAGCTGTGACTTTGACACCTCGGCGCCAGCCGGTCACCACGTGACCGTCAGGTCACGTGGTGGTCAGCCCCACCCTGGCCAGCACCAGTGACGTAGACAACACACGTCAGGCACAGCACACAGGTTCATCACAGACATCATCACAGGAACACACAGCACATGACAGACATCATCACAGGCACACAGAGCACATCACAGGTTCATCACAGGCACACAGAGCACATCACAGGCACACACACAGCACATCACAAGCACACACACAGCACATCACAGGAACACACAGTACAGTCTGCAGACAGGACAAGGTCAGTCAGACATACACAAACTTATCAGGCAGCCACCACTAAAGTCACGCACGCATGCACGCATACGCGCGCACACTCCTTCAGGTGGGACGCCTGAACATTTACAAATCACTCGTGGCGAGACGCATGAAACACACGTTTATTTAGTTTATTGGCGTTGTAGGGCACGCCGACACCTTTGATCAATTTGCGACCAACACGACACACACATGGAGACTCGACCTGTGGGTGGGGCAGGACCAGATACACAACCCAACACGCGCTGACACCACCAATAGACTTTCACACACAGCCAGACACTGTGTCTCGTGATGTAACAGTGACGTCATACATGTCACCACACATGACGTCACAAAAATCCCACATGACGTCACATCTGTCACACATGACGTCACATGAGATGTCATACATGACGTCACCCACGACGACACACATGACGTCACACTCCGACTCACCCTGCAGGCGGGACAGCCGCCGACGATGATGACCTCGTGCGCCGGCACCGTGTGTGAGTTTGACGTACGTGACGCTGCCGTAGGCCGGTCGGCGACGTGCCGGTTCAGTGGTACCCCGGTCACCAGCCATAGAGGCGTGTGGGCAGCCCCGGGTGGAGGGACCCGCTAGGCTGCATCACTGCGTGGGAGACCTCCTGTGGATGGAGGCAACAGCATGCCAGTCAGTGTACCCGATCACCAGCCATAGGAGGGCCGTGTGGGGAGCCCGCGGTGGGGAGGGGTACCGGCCGGGCTGCATCACTGTGGAAAGGGACCTCCTGTGGATGGAGGGCACAGCATGCCAGTCAGTGGTACCTTGGTCACCAGCCCATAGTAGGGCCGTTGGGGAGCCGGGTGGAGGGGGACCCCGGCGCTGCATCACTTGGTGGAGGACCTCCTGTAGGATGGAGGACAGCATGCCAGTCAGTGGTACCGATCACAGCCATAGGAGGGCCGTGTGGGGAGCCCGGGTGAGGGACCGGCGGCTGCATCACTTGGTGGAGGACCTCCTGTGGATTGGAGGGCCACCAGGCATGCAGTCAGTAGTACGATCACCAGCCATAGGGAGGGGCCGTTGTGGGGAGCCCAGGGTGGAGGGGACCCGGCGGCTGCATCACTGGTGGAGGGACCTCCTGTGGTTGGAGGGCACAGCATGCCAGTCAGCGGTAACCCGTCACCAGCCATAGGAGGGCCGTGTGGGAGCCCGGGGGAGGGGCCCGGCGGCCTGCATCATGGTGGAGGACCTCCTGTTGGATGGAGGGCAACAGCATAGCCAGTCAGTGGTACCGGTTCACAGCCATAGGAGGGCCGTTGTGGGGAGCCCGGGTGGAGGGGAACCCGGCGGCTGCATCACTGGTGGAGGGACCTCCTGTGGATGGAGGGGCACAGGCATGCCAGGTCAGCAGGTACCGGTTCACCAAGCCATTTAGGAGGGCCGTGTGGGGAGCCGGGTGGAGGGGACCCGGCGGTGCATTCACTGGTGGAGGCCTCCTGGTGATGGAGGGCACAGCAATGCCAGTCAGTGGTACCCGGTCACCAGCCATAGGAGGGCCGTGTGGGAGCCCCGGGTGGAGGGGACCCGGCGGCTGCATCACTTGGTGGAGGACCTCCTGTGGATGGAGGGCACAGCATTGCGTCAGTGGTACCCGGTCACCAGCCATAGGAGGGCGGTGGGGGAGCCGGGTGGAGGGGGGACCCCGGCGGCTGCATCACTGGTGGAGTCCTTCCTGTGGATGAGGCACAGCATGCCAGTCAGTTCGGTACCCGGTCACAGCCATAGGAGGGCGTGTGGGGAGCCCGGGTGGAGGGGACCGGCGGCTGCACCACTGGGTGGAGGGGACCTCCTGTGGATGGAGGGCAACAGCATTGCCAGTCAGTGGTACCGGTCACCAGCCATTAGGAGGGGCCGTGTGGGAGGCCCGGGTGAGGGGACCCGGCGGGCTGCAATCACCGCGTGGAGGACCTCCCTTGGATGGAGGCACAGCATGCCAGTCAGTGTACCGGTCACCAGCCATAGGTAGGGCCGTGTGGGAGCCGGGTGGGAGGGGGACCCGGCGGCTGCATCACTGGTGGAGGACCTCTGTGGATGGAGGGCACAGCATGCCAGTCAGTTTGGTACCCGGTCACCCAGCCATAGGAGGCCTGTGGGAGCCCGGTGTGGAGTGACTCCGGGCGCATCTACTGGTGGAGGACTCCTGTGGATGGAGGGCATCAGCATGCCAGTCAGTGGTACCCGGTCAACCAGCCATAGGAGGGCCGTGTGAGGGAGCGGGTGGGAGGACCCGGCGCTGCATCACTTGGTGGAGGACCTCTGTGGATGGAAGACACAGCATGCCAGTCAGTGGTACCCGGTCACCAGCCTTAGGAGGGGCCGTGTGGGGGAGCCCGGGTGGAGGGGACCGGCGGCTGCATCACCGGTGGACGACCTTTTCCTGTGGATGGAGGGCCACAGCATGCCAGTCAGTGGTACCCGGCACCAGCCATAGGAGGGCCGTGTGGGGAGCCCGGGTGGAGGGGACCCGGCGGCTGCATCACCGGTGGAGGACCTCCTGTGGACTGGATGGGCACAAGCATGCCCAGTAGCGGTACCCGGTCACCAGCCATAGGAGGGCCGTGTGGGAGCCCGGGTGGGGGGACCCGGCGGCTGCCATCCACTGGTGGAGGACCTCCTGTGGATGGAGGGCACAGCTGCCATCAGTGGTACGGTCACCAGCCTTAGGGAGGGCCGTGTGGGGAGCCCGGGTGGGAGGGGATCGGCGGCTGCATCACCGCGTGGGAGGAAACCTCCTGTGGATGGAGGGCACAGCATGGCCAGTCGGTGGTACCCGCGTCACAGCCATAGGAGGGCCGTGTTGGGGAGCCCGGGTGGAGGGACCCGGCGGCTGCATTCACCGGTGGAGGACCTCCTGTGGATGGAGGGCACAGCATGCCATGTCAGTGCGTACCGGTCACCCTGCAGGCGGGACAGCCGCCGACGATGATGACCTCGTGCGCCGGCACCGTGTGTGAGGTGACGTACGTGACGCTGCCGTAGCCAGTCGGCGACGTGCCAGTCAGTGGTACCCGGTCACCAGCCATAGGAGGGCCGTGTGGGGAGCCCGGGTGGAGGGGACCCGGCGGCTGCATTCAGCTTGGTTGAGGACTTCCTGTGGATGGAGGACACAGCATGCCGGCAGTGGTACCCGGTCACCGCCATAGGGGCGTGGGGAGCCCGGGTGGAGGCGACCCGGCCGGCTGCATCACTGTGGAGGGACCTCCTTGTGATGGAGGGCACAGCATGCAGTCAGTTGTACCCGATCACCAGGCCATAGGAGGGCCGTGTGGGGAGCCCGGGGTGGAGGGGACCCGGCGGTCTGCCATTCACTGGTGGAGGACCTCCTGTGGATGGAGGGCACAGCATGCCAGTCAGTTGGTACCCGGTCACCAGCATAGGAGGGCCGTGTGGGAGCCCGGGTGGAGGGACCCGGCGGCTGCATCACTGCGTGGAGGACCTCCTGTGGATGGGGAGGGCACAGCATTGGCAGTCAGTGGTACCCGGTCACCAGCCCATAGGTAGGGCCGCTGTGGGGAGGCCGGTGGAGGGGACCGGCGGCTTGCATCACCGGTTGGAGTACCTCCTGGGATGGAGCACAGCATGCCAGTCAGTGGTAACCGGTCACCAGCATGGAGGTCGTGTGGGGAGCCCGGGTGGGAGGGGACCCGGCGGCTGCATCACTGGTGAGGGACTCCTTGTGGATGGAGGCACAGGCATTGCAGTCAGTGGTACCGGTCACCAGCCATTAGGAGGGCCGTGTGGGAGCCCGGGTGGAGGGGACCCGGCGGCTGCATCACTGGTGGAGGACCTCCTGTGAAATGGGGAGGGGGGCCCCACAAAGGCCCCTGCCAGTCAGTTGTACCCGGTTTCACCAGCCATAGGAGGGCCGTGTGGTGAGCCCGGGGTGGAGGGGGACCCCGGCGGCCTGCATCACGGTGGAGGACCTCCTGTGGATTGGAGGGCCAAGCATGCCAGTCAGTGGTACCTGGTCACCAGCATAGAGGGCGTGTGGGGAGCCGGGTGGAGGGGACCCGGGGGCTGCATCACTGGTGGAGGACCTCCTGTGATGGAGGGCACAGCATGCCCAGTCAGCGGTACCCGATCACCAGCCATAGGAGGGCCGTTGTGGGAGCCCGGTGAGGGGCCCGGCGGCTGCATCACTGGTGGAGGACCTCCTGTGGATGGAGGCACAGCATGCCAGTCAGTGTACCGGTTCAACCAGCATAGGAGGGCCGTGTGGGGAGCCCGGGTGGAGGGGATCGGCGGCTGCATCACCGGTGGAGGACCTCCTGTGGATGGAGGGACAGCAATGCCAGTCAGTGGTACCCGATCACCAGCCATAGGAGGGCCGTGTGGAGCCCGGGTGGAGGGGACCGGCGGCTGCTCACCTGGTGGGAGGACCTCTGTGGATGGAGGGCACAGCATGCCAGTCAGTGGTACCGATCACCCAAGCCATAGGAGGCGTGTGGGGAGCCCGGGTGGAGGGGACCCGGCGGCTGCATCACTGGTGGAGGACCTCCTGTGGGTGGGAGGGGCACAGCCATGCCGGTCAGCGGTACCCGATCACCCAGCCATAGGAGGCGTGGTGGGGAAGCCCGCGGTGGGAGGGGACGGCGGCTGCATCACTGGTGGAGGACCCTCCTGTGGGTGGAGGGCACAGCATGCCAGTCAGCGGCTACCGATCACACATAGGGAGGGCCGTGTGGGGAGCCCGGGTGGAGGGGACCCGGCGGCTGCATCACTGGTGGAGGACCTCCTGTGGGTGGAGGGCACTCAGCCACAGGGGAGGGAAGTCAGTGCAGAGTACAGACCTACAGAGCACAGGGCGGCAGGGGCAGGGGTCATATGAACAGCATTGGTGCATATATTGTATACACTATACAAAGTAATCACAATTAGCTGAAATAAATGAGTCCATTGTAAACCACCTTGCATTGAAAGTGAAACTTGTGATAAACTCTTAGCTGAGCACCCCCATTGTTGTCCGTGGTTGACACATCCTCCAGTCAGCTGACCTTGCATGTGCGGGTTGTACTCCTGGCCCGGGGGGTAAACCTCAGAGTAGGGCGGTGGCTTGTCGTCGGGATTCATTCCGAGTCTGCGGGAGGAGCAGGTGAATTCGGTTAGCACTAGAGGGCAAGAGAGAGGCACATATAACAAAATTAATGTTAAATACAAGTCCAAACAAGAGGATATTATAAGTCTTTTACCAATTAAGTCAGAATATTTCAGGGAAATGGATTTATGATGTCACATACCCAGTCAGTCTTTCTTCCTACTTTTCCCATGAGACCAGGAATCCTAACAGGTGAGTTAAACAGGGGCAATTATAGACATTAAACATCAAAATGACTCAAACTTTAATCTGCCACACCAACACACCAGTGTCCTAGGATTGCTTTAAAGCCAGGGAGCAGAGTGGAAAATTCAGACTGAAGATCTGGAAAAAGCGTGTCAAATTCTACCACAAAAGGAGACTTTTTCAAGAATTTACCCATTTTGCTGTTAAACAAAACTTGCTCGATTTTCTGGCTTTTTACATATACAAAAAAATAGTGAAAAAATAATATCAAGAGTGAAAAAGAGTGGAAAAAAGACCTTCAAATTGGAGCAAAAGGAGTGGAATATTATATCTTGTAGGGTGTCGCTTTACACCCAAAATTTCCAAACCTAGAACACTGCAACACACAGTGGGCCAGCAGCAGATCAAAATCGCTCTTTAATCAGTTAATTGCACTAACCAAATCATATGACGGATCCAGGGATAATTTGTTACAAAGAAAATCATTCCTACACTTTTGGACTTTCTACCTCTACATCATTGAAACAATTTTGCGCCTGGTGTTATTACAGAGTTGATTCATATATGTTCTTATAATGGAAGATATGACATTCCTTTCAGCTTTTGGAATTTGTGCAACAAAACAAGATATTTGGGTACCAAAGCAGGTCTGAAGATAGAATTAACAATGTGCAGTAATTTAGCTGAAAGTGTCATTAATAGCATGACTGTTAATTATCCAAATAAAAGTTATTGAAACATAGGACTCCAGGTATAATAATACACATCATTATATTCAAGAATAACCTGCCTCGGGGTATCAGAATCAGGATCAGAATCAAACTTGTATTGAGATTATCAACAAGTAGCTGTGGCTATTAAAACCTCTATTCGTAAGTTAAAGGGACACTGCACCTTAATATCTATATTGAGTTGAGCATAGCCATTTGGCTGGCTTGGCATCATAGGCAATTAGTGTATTGTATAAGGTTGAAAACAACACTGAGTCGCAAGTCACAGAGAAATAGAGTATTGATTTTTGACATCCCTTGTAACATTCCCTAGTCCCCATGCTATTTGAATGGGGACCCTGATTTTTTTGATGTTCTTTCATCTGCTCTGTTACTAAATAGTTATTACGTCAACTCGTCTTTACGTTAAAGCCAGTACATTCATAGCCACTTACACTAGTCATTACTTGATGCGGCTATGGCTGCGTGAAGAGTTTATTATTCCAAAAAAATTCATTCATATGACCGTCATTCAGCCCAATAGTTTAAAACACATGTGTGTCATGAAATTGAGCAATGTTGCCTGAGAAACAAATGTTCATAATTGTGTCAGCAGCAATTACTTCATATTTTGCACCACAAACGGCGTACATTTGATAACTTTTTGAAGGTGGCAGTGTCCCTTTAAAATACATCAGTCAATGTTAGTACAAGCACAATTACAAGAATAAAGGGTCACTCAGATACAGGTACGCCTCCACCCCCCACACCCACACACACACACACACGCACACACATCAGGCACAAGCCAAGTCAAACTTGAAGTCCAAATAAACCCTGTTGGGGCGCACGTGAGGGTAGCCAAGGTAAATACGACTCTAGTTTAATTTATTATGCCTGGGTTCAATTCATTTAAAAAAGATTCACCGAACAACATGGCAGAGCCCAAAAATAACCAAAGCTTGAAAGCCACAGCCCAATGATATTGACATAGGCAGGACCCCGAAAAGATACATGCTTGGCAGGAAATTACGAATCGCACCTTCAAAAATAAAAATTTCCGACAATCGAAGCAATAGACGTACAAATTTGCAGAAACCTCTTGAAACAGCTCGATTTATTTAGCAACTAACAACTCGCCACCACAACGTAAAATGCCCCAAGGTCATAAATAAAAGGCCCTATAATCAGGTGAGGCGACACAGCATTTATGAGCGTTGAGCTTGTTCCTCTGGGCGACCGCTGGATGACGTCATGGAAACAGCCGGCTTCTATCTCGGCAAAAACCGCGCTCACGCGGCAGCGCGCGCGGACTCGAGCGGGCAGCGGTGCCGGACTCTAACCCTGAGCCTCTTAAGCCTGGCCTCAAAAAATCGAGGCGCAGAGGCCAAAAAAAAACTATATTTTCCCCCCCATCTTCGTAGTTCGCGAAACAATTCATAATACTAAAATCAAGCTATACATAATCTTTAGTTCTTACTTGTGGTCCTAATGTGTATTGTTCAGTGAGCCGCCTACCCAGCGATTTGCTTCAGGGTGGCAAAATTTCGGTCGGGGGGCACAAGGTAACCATACTAAAAAAAAATCATCGGATTTGGCCCACTATATTTCTAGAGGGGCATATTTTCAACATTAAAAAAAATCAGGGGACCCCAGGTACATTCGCCCAGAAAAACTCACCGTATTTAGCGAGACAAGCGAAATACGGCGAAATTGTGTAAGAGCACCGTGGGCGCAGGCCCTATTTCGTGCACTGAGGCACTAACAGGGGGCACAGGGTGCATGTGCCCCCCCCCCCCCACTGGACTCGACTTATTTCACTATAAAAATAGTTCGGCGACTGTTCTTTTTGCCGACTTTGTTGCGGGCCCATGCAAAATATGAGTGACCTTAATCCCACACCAGTGACAGGAATCGACGGATCCAACATAGAGATTATTTGGGCCTCGATCAAAGTAAGCTCAAATTGCTCGTACGTGATAGCCTCTGTGTATCGTGTTCCTACGAATACTGTCCGCCAATTAACAACTG
>VOPJ01015129.1:0-13492 GCA_014673585.1 Semibalanus balanoides | reverse complement strand
TTGGACCTTGGATGTCGTTACGACGGCGACTCAGTTATCAACGGTTGCCATGGTGACGTTGACTCAGTTCTCTACGGTTGTCATGGCGACGGTTACTCAGTTGTTGATGGTTGCCAATGTAATAGTTTCATATCCTCTGTAGTTCGGTTGCATCTGATGCGGAGCCAGGTCCCACGGGGTGGTCATTATCTTCCATTTCTGCAACAGATCCACACATATTTATATACATAAAATCAAGGACGTCGCCCTTCTCAAAGTGGTAAGGACGGAGGCATCTTGATATTGATTCCTTCCATGCAACACTTTTGTTAAAATCTGAAAATGTTTGCGGGGACACGACCCCCCCCCCCTATCCCACCCTGCTTCCGACGCCAGCACGTAATTGTATTTCTGGATGAAGTAGGCAGCTTACACATCGCAGATGCGAGAGTCGTTTAGAAAAGGATTACCAGACAGCGTTTTATAGTGATGTGATTATGATAGTGTTTATTCGAATGGTGTTAAAATACCATAGACGCATCGTTTCGAAATCCAAATACACTAGAAGAAGTTGGCACAAGCTTATACGTTAACATTCACTCTGGTTAAGAAATATGATTTTAAAACCAGCTCCCCAGGTTATTCATTGAACACTAAAAAACACTTGCAAGCATAGCCATGGCACATAGTATAACCACTTCATTGTCTTTTATGTATCTTCTGACAATTTATTGTCAGGCTCATGTGAAGTGAGGTCTAGATTAGTTACACTATCTTTAACTAAATGAGTCGTTCCACAAATATGTATCTAACCAGCGAAGCGTTGCTGTCTTTATTGTCCCCTCCCACTTTTGGTTTTCCAACGATAACCCCCAAATGCGCATGGATAGCGACATGAAACTTTGGCATCTTCAAATGAATATCTAGCGCATATGTGGGAAAAATAACGTGTCGATATGTTTCAATTCAGGTAACAATTGAACGTTTCAAAGCCATTTACAGGTCAATTGACGAACAAAGATGAACAACATAATTATTATAATACCTTGGATAAACATTTTAGTTATTACAAGATCAGATATAACAATGATTATAAATCATTTTTATAATCATAATAAAAATAAATGCATTTTATAAATACAAAATAGATACTAATCATAGTTATATTATCATAGTTATATTCCCGTCTGTACATACGCACCTGTCGGAATGTTCCAGGTCGTGTGGCCAGCAGCACGACGCCCGATATCACGACCAGCAGAAGAGAGAACAAAAACGCTGACAGACTATGCACTTCGAGAAGAACGAGCCCTTCGATCAGTTGATATATCAGCATCACCTGAAACACAAATTGAACGCGTCAGCCCTCCTAGTTTGAGCAAAATTTATCAGGTATTAAGCAATAACAGTATGTTATTGATGCTGCTTTGCTAGTTTTCTGTCAATGTTAACCCTTTCCCGTGCTGGGGGGCAGGGATTCTGCCCTGCCTAGTGTTTTTTTTGCTTGCCGCTTCGAAACCAGTTGCCTAGCGTCTTGAAACTTTGTGACTTTTTCTAGAAATAAATGACGCGTTTTTCCCATTTTTAAAGAAAAAATTGCCCAGCAGAGGCGGATTCAGGCTCATGTTCTTGGGAGGTCGTTACCAATGTGGTTGTGCGGCGCATACTTTTTTGTAGTAACCGGTGCAATAGATGCTTTAGAAACGTTGCCACTGAATATACATAACAAATACTTGGATTTTACATATTACTTCACGTCTTCTGTGCGAAAATGACGCGATTTCATTGAGTAATTTTTAGATTTAGCGAAAATAGTCACGTCACCTATACGCGGTTTTTTATACATAAATAATTTAAACTTTAGCAAGACGACACAAATCAAAAACAGACAACATGAATATACAAACACTTACAAAGATTGCTAATAACAAGGGCTACAAAATGGCAATCTTTGATTTTCACTTTTTTATATTTTGGACTCCCAAAATTGCAAAATACACTTTTTTAATGACTATAAATTCAACATTTTTCGAAGATAATGAAAAACGGAAGATATATCAAGTGAATACAATGCCTATATAAATATGCCCAAGCCTATATATCACATTTCAAAATAATATCGTATTTTTTGACGGAGTGGATCGCATTTACAGTGCTGGTAACTCATGACGTAATATTTTGAAATTGCGGTATTTGGCTTTTCTTGATAAGATACAGAAAAATTAATGACAGCACTGTATTTCTGAGACAAAACTGGTCTAGAGGCATGTTTTTTGTTGTTTATATTTATAAATACCACAAAAGTCAGTAACTGATCTAACTTTGACCTTTTCTTCATATACATGAAGTTTGGTGGTCAAATGAGCCTCACTAGCGCTTTCATGCGTAAAATGATCCATTGAACATGTGTTGCATAACTTTTGTAGATATTTTGCGTATAGTGACATTTTGTGACCTGACCTTGACCTTTGCTCTTTGCCAATCATCTCACTTTAGATCATGCGGCATATGTATCATACGTTTTAGAGCATTTTGGGTGAGTATGGTCGCAATTGAAGGCTTTGTATGAAAAGTATGGCTCATACACGACAATACATTTATTTTGACCTTTTACCTGAATGTGAAATTATATTTGACTCCAATTTGAAATTTCGAAAATACTTTCAGTTCTTCTCAATAAACTTTTTGGAATGCCGCATCAGGGGTGGTAAAGTGTTCTGTCCTTATAGACAAGGTCGGGGACAAAATGTTCATTCTGATGAGGTACCCGGGGTCAAAATGAACAGTAATGACATAATTACCTAGGCTTTTTGTGTGAAAAACAAGTGATGAATCCTTAGAAATACTGTTCGTCAAAATCAAATCCAGTGTATTCTTCTCAACGTTATCATTAATCACGTCAGACGCGTATGTATGAACACTTTCATTTTTTAAATTAGCAGTTTGCGTTTCAGCTCTTGAATTCCAATGATTTAGTTTTCACCATTTATTCCGACGGAAAAAAATGAAGGTAATACCCGGACCCGGACGCCAGACCTAGTTGTGGAGCTCAGTGTATTTTAGTCATAGGGTTTACGTGACGGTCAGAGGATTTGAAGTGTTTTACCAAGCGACCATTCAGTGGTCTCAATCCGTGTCTTTAATGCGTAGCGCATCCTCCATAACGGATAAATATAACGGAGTAATAATAAGAATGCAGCGTCTGTATTTCGCACTGGAAAAACACAGTCAACAATTTAATAATCTGACAAAGTGAACAAGGACACAGGAAACGCGGGGGGGTGGGGGGCAAATCGAAGGGGCAGCCCCAACTTTACAAATTTTCCAACATTATGCCTATTGCGTTGCGAAATGGCAAGAAGTTAACTTCAGAAGCCCTCCACCCCCCAAAACTTTCGTGAGAGTTCCGGCGGCCCTGCGCTAATGTACGTGCCTTCTAATGCATAGGGAACCTCCAAAATGATCCTAGCTAGCTGGCTGGGATCATTTTTTTAATGTGCGACTTTTTGGTCCGGGGCCACTCAAAGCAATTTTACAACCTGTGCCGCATTGCGCGTCTCGCTGCGATCATTGGTTCGTGAGATAACCTGGGGGGGGGGGGGCGTTAAACGCCCCCAGTCAATGGTGTTCAAATCAGACCCCTGTCAATGCCAGGATATAGCAGTGACATCGCTTCTGACGCATGTGAAGCCCCTCAAACTACAAGAGAAGTATTCGCCGGACCACGGCAATCGTAACACCCACCCAAAACATGGGCCTGGCACCACCACTGCCAGATCCTTTTTCCATTTTGGGACAACACGTGTCGTTCAATTGTATAAATGTCACATAGTTTCAAAACGATAGGCCCCACGGTTTAAAAGCCGCGGGCGAAATACTACAAGGAGGGGCAGAATATGTCCCCCACAGGAAACAATGTTAACAGGGGGTCTTTTTATGACCATTTCTCAGAGGGAAGAGTGAAAAGGTGACTGTATGCCAAGGGTTAAGACAAGCTCGAAATCAAACACTTGAAAAAAGACCCTTGGCTTGGAACAAAAGACGAGTTGATCTACACATTCAGCACGATATGACGAGAACGTCTTTCCTTCTCACCAACACAGCATGACGAGACCGTCTTTCCCTCTCACCGGGATAGCATGACGAGAGACCGTATTCCCTTCTCACCAGCACGGCATGTCAAGACTGCCTTTCCTACTCACAGCACGGCTTGACGAGACCGTCTTTCCTACTCATCAGCACGGCTTGACGAGACCGTCTTCCCTTCTTACCAGCACGGCATGGCAAGACTGCCTTTCCTACTCACAGCACGGCTTGACGAGACCGTCTTCCCTTCTCACCAGCACGGCATGACAAGGCTGTCTTTCCTACTCACAGCACGGCATGACAAGACTGTCTTTCCTACTCATCAGCACGGCTTGACGAGACCGTCTTCCCTTCTCACTAGCACGGCATGACAAGACTGTCCTCCCTTCTCACCAGCACGGCATGACAAGGCTGTGTTTCCTACTCACTTGACTTGACGAGACCGTCTTCCCTTCTCACCAGCACGGCTTGACGAGACTGTCTTTCCTTCTCACCAGCACGGCTCGACTAGACCGTCTTTCCTTCTCACCAGCAGCACTATTGGCGTGATGATGGCCCAGAAGAGCAGCGGGTAGGGGCAGCCGCAGCAGGGCTGTCCCCCCAGCATGGCTGCCCAGCAGGCCTGGAAGCGACGGGCTCCGAACAGCCAGCCGACGGCGGCACACTCGAACAGACAGACCAGCGAAATGGTGGTGTCGCCGCCGACCCAAGTCGTCAGTATCTCGATGGACGTTAGAGCGCCCTAAATACATAGACAGACACATAGACACATAGTTAGATACATAGACAGACAGACGACTTCTTGGCAGCTGAACCGGTGACGAGTTTGCCAGTGACGTTTGAGACAGTGACAATGGAGCCAGTGACAACTGAAATAGTGGTAGTTGAGATAGTGACAACTGAATTAGTGGCAACTGAATTACTGACAACTGAACTAGTGACAACTAAGCCAGTGACAATTGAATCAGTGACAACTGAACCAGCGTCAACTGAGCCAGTAACATCATAATCAGTGGCGAGTAGGCCAGTGTTAATTGAACCAGTGGCAACTGAACCATTGACAACTCAGCTATTGGCAATACACCAGTGCAGATTGTACCAATGACAGCTGAGCGTGCAGTCTCATAACTGAGTCAGTGACAACCAATCTACTGAACAGGGTCGGCTAACAAAATTATGCCTTCTAATTGGTCATATTCTAATTGCCACTTTTTAGGTTATGAAGGTTTCCCATCTACATTTAATATCAACCCGCTCTTGCTTTATTTGTTTTGTCATCTCTCTGCATTTTGCAAATATGTTGTATTTGTTATGACCATTTTATACAATCTATATATGATATAGGTGACGAAATTTTATATTTCTTTCCAGAGTGTTGGCACAAATCACGTTTAAGTAATGTCATATTCAACCCTTGCCGTCTGAAAATAAGATGACGTGTAATAAGCAAACACAAAAACGAAAGCGATATTTATCATAATTTCTATTAAGCGAGAAGAAGAAAATGTAGGTATTCTAAGATACCTACGTCATCTTCTTTTCAGGGATTTTTCATTTGATGGTTTATTGGATAAAAGTAGGTAGGTATACTATAGTTGAAGTTGCAGTTCTTTAATTGTCAAAAATCGTTTGAAGGGAGTGTGCCTACTGTCATCGGTCATAAGGAGTTGTTGACACTGGTCTATTTTTTTTCTGAATTTAACCATACGATTCATTTTTTTCCAGATTCACTCTAGTACCTGATATATTCCAAATTTGCCAAGATTATTATGGTAGAACAAAATTATGGATATTTACAAGAGAACTTTCGCTACTAGAATCATTGCTCTTAACCCTCGCACCGACGGGGGGCGGATATCCCCCCACAGGTTTTTCCGGACTAGCGGAAAAACGGTGGCGCGTAGCGCCGCCAAATTTTGTATACGTGTTTGGCCATCAATTAGCAACATTTCCTAAAAAAAATTGACTTCCTAACTTTTCAATGGTGCACGTTGTCAGGTCACATTAAATGACCTGAACCTCAAGTCCGTTGTGTAAGTTTGACATCTTTGCCGAGCCACAGTATGTGAACCAAACAGTTTGAAAACTCCAAGTGTGTAATAAAGGCCCTTCGATACCTCTACAAGTTCGTATATCTTGGGATTTTTGGTATATCGGTGACCCTGAGGTAATGTCATTTTTTGAAGACCTCCCATTATAAGTCAATAAGGAGAATTGAAAATGCGCACCAAATCGAACCAAACCTGGCTAAATGTGGTCAGGTTTTCATCCTTAATCACTATTACTTGAAGCAAAAGTTATAATAATGCAAGTTGTACTTTTTTTCGTGACCTTCGTTAGTCAAATCCAATGTGCCAAAAGGTCAATATGGTTTTTGTTGAGCCAATAACTCAAGTTCTATCGTAAGGATACAGTATGTGGTTTTCACCATTCTGTTTCTCTTGTTCAACCTCCATCGAATAGACATAAAATTTGACTTGAGGACCTTGCATGACCTCAGGGTCAGGTCAGGTCATTTTTTTTTAGTTTGACTAGCTAGATCAAAACGATAAATGGTTCGTTGCGCCGTGATGGTGAGAAAACACGATGGTGGCAAAATTACTGCTCTACCTTTAAAACTTAAGAAGTTATTAGCAAAAAAAAAATCAGTAAAATTGGGCATTTTGACCTTTGCCTGACCTTGAAGCTTAACTATTGAACCGATCTCAAATCTTGAGGAAATGTTGCGAAGGGTGTTTCAAGAAGCAATGCAGTGCTTTTTTCGGATTGCTCCTAGCTATTGTTAGTTACTGAGCTAGCCCGGATTATGTGAAGCAATGCTCAAATTTACTCGAAATATGGGAAAATGTTTGACCATTTTTTTACGCTATGGTGACCTCAATAATTGACTGATCAAAAAATAACTAAGTTATTTTCGCTAGTACTCGTCAGCGGCCTACTCTCACGCGTTTTCCGCTTCTCGCTACGTTGGCGTAGTTTCGGAGATCTCTGGGGGGGGGCGGTTATCCGCCGCCCCGTCGGTTCGAAGTTGGCTCAGACCCGTCGGTGCGAGGGTTAAAAACCCTATTAGTGGCAGGGGGCAAATATTGCCCAACTCCTATGTTTTTCTTAGATATCTCCGAAACGGCTACGAGTAAGGCTTTATGGGAACTTTCGGACTTTTCCTAAAATTGATTTTTCAACATCTGGTGTCAAATTTTGGAAGTTTCTGACTTGACACAGAGCGGCTCCAGGGACCGTTTTTGGGAGGATTTTTCGGCGGACATTGGCGTATAATACGGAAATGCGGTTCTTCACATGGATTCCTTCCTAAAACTGACTCAAGTCTGAAGGATTGCTGCTTTACGGTGATTCAAATAAGTTTCAAATTAGTTGATGTTCCATGATATATTGTTGTTTTTTACGGCAGAGGCGGTTTCAGGTACTTGAAAAGGGGGGATTTTCTACAAAGTATGAAACGCATAGCTGAAAGTCAATCAAGCATTATAAATTGCGATTATAGCTATGAAGATGCTGGAGATAGTTTCTCCTTCCAATTTTGGCAAAATGTATTACGTCTTGAATTTCAAGGGCGTGTCCAGGCACAGAAAAAGAGGGTAAACTTGCATAGTGATAAAGATATACCTGCGATTTCGGTGCCAATAAACAGATGTTGAGAATGATTACTGGACATACGAGTCCAGGAGAGGAAATAAATTCATTTTATTGCAGAGGCGCGCTCAGGAATTCGAAAAAGGGGTCATATTATTTACAAGGAAACTTTGAATGGCATGGGCCCTCAAGGACATACTATACTGCAGTTTGCCGATGAAAAAGCACCAGGGGTCCCTATGTGAACTTTGAAGAGATAAGCGAGCCCGGTAAGGTAAAAAGCGGGTTTAACTTATGTGGATAGTTGGAAAATTGCTAATGCAAACGTAGTAATTGTTGAGCTAGTTAGGGTATTATATCAGCGGGATTTTATTTGGTTATCAAAAGGTTTTTGCACTCCCAAATTGGATCCTGGATTACGCCTATGATTATTTGTCAGCATTCAAGAATGGAACTATCTAATGACGCAGTAACTGATTTATATTCCGTGGTAGAAGCATGACTGCTGATATATCTTTGTAATTTGACCTCCCTTATTTCGTTAAACCTGGCCTGCCTATGGTAACAAAAATATGCTTAATAACTATTTTTGTAATATGAAGCAAATAACGAACTATGCATTTAAATTCAGTTAAAAGCCATCACAAAAACTTTTGTGAAATTACGCTTTTACTTTGCCCCCCAATTTAGTGACCTGCACACGCCTATGATGGTTTGAATTTTTTAAACAATGGTCTTACAATATCAATTTACTACTCATATCTATCGATCAATGTTTGATTGAATTAATTCGTTTGATAAACATGGAGCTGTATTGGATCAAAAAATAGCCTCTAATTTGGTTTGTACTATTTTGGCCCCCAGTTGCCCCCTATTTAGATTTATGACATTCGATTTTTTTTAGAAATGTAGATCATGTTAAGGTGAATCGACCGCACCGTTTGGATTTTTGAAAATCGAACGGGTAGATCTCGAGATCTCCCGGGGGCCGAATATGGCCCCCCCCCCTGCCACTAATAGGGGTAGCCGGGAGCCTGCCACTAATAGGGAGCCATACGATTCATTTTTTTCCAGATTCACTCTAGTACCTGATATATTCCAAATTTGCCAAGATTATTATGGCAGAACAAAATTATGGATATTTACAAGAGAACTTTCGCTACTAGAATCATTGCTCTTAAATTACATCGCTAGCATATATTGTTAGCGCTGGCCAATCAAAACATAGTAAGCACTGATAGCATCTGTCGAACAGAGCCTCGATAGCTATTTTAAACTGTTTGCATGGGTTCGTTTATTGTCTTTGGTGCACCATTGTAGGTCACATTTTCGTTACTCTGTTTGTGGTGGCGATCGTTTATGAGTTTTGAAACAAAACAAATGCAAAACAGAATATATGTAAACATTCAACTAAAGGGGCTCAAGACATGAACTTTATCGTAACCAATGATCAAACCAATAGCTTTATACCGAAAAAAATGAGATTTCAAAAGAGCAGGCACACTCCCTTTAAATGAATGACAAAATTATTGTATTGTACCTTAGACATGATATTTAGTGATGACAGCCGCGTGTTTCCGCACATACCTTGGTGCAGTACCTTGGTACTTGGTACTTACCTTGGTGCAGTACGTTATGCTGTATAGTAGCCAAGGAGCTGCGAACAATGTCACTAGAACGTGCTTTTTAAGCAGGTGACGGAACCTGAAGAGAAAGAAGAACATTGAAAAAATAGTAAACGTTTTTCCCTTGGATTACGTTTGTGTTATTCTGTAAAAAAGTTAACTAACAACAACTGTCTGATGGCGATTAGGTGTGCTCGTAGCCGCTTGTAAGATACGGTTCTGAAGTTACTAGCACTGTTAGATAGCATAAGATGTCGTGACTGCGGTAAGCGCCTAGCACACACCATTGCTTGAACTGTGAAGGCCGTTGTTATGACGTCAGGATGACGTTGTTATGACGTTATTATTACGATGATATGACGTTATGTACATCAGGAACGTTGGCTTTATCACGAATTACTGTAAATGGATTGGGAGCTCCGCTTCAGCACTTTGATGTTCGCGACCGCCGGTCGATGCTAGCGTCTCTAACGGATTATCAGAGAAAATAACTGTGGACAACACAACACGCAGAGCGCCCGATCACTTACGCTTAGCGGAGTTGTACAAAAGACCAATGCTGCCATTTTCCTGTAGTTTTCAGGGAGAACAAAAACATGGCAAGTGAAACACATCGGTTGGATACAATTTTTATAGTTTTCGCAATCCATTGAAGCACCATGTACCAACTGACGGCTCGAGCCAACTGCCTAACCAAGCAGCCGATGATCTGCTTGATGAGGACCGCCCAAAAGTACGCCCTGGTCGCGTTCGATTTTGCGCAAGCGTATGATACGGTCGACCACCGCCTCCTTAGACTGCTGCTTCTGGAGCTGGGCATCCCACAGCACTTTGTCACCTGGATCCTCCGCTACAGAAGGTCCGTCGAGGAGCTCAACGGCACCAAGAGCGTTGAGCGGATCTACCGAGCAGGCCTACCACAGGGCGGTGTCCTGTCGCCGACCCTGTTCTTGTTATGGGCGGCGCCGCTCTCCGCTGAGCTCCAGGCCGGTCCGGGCACGACGGCGTTCCTATACGCTGATGACACGGCCGTCCTCTGCGGAGGCCACACCTTGGAGGTGCCCAGGCGCAGGGCACAGAGAGCGGCGGACGTCCTGGTTCAGTGGGCACAGCACAACAAGTGAACGTCGCAGGTGAGAAGACCCAGCTGCTGGTTCTGTCCCAGTGGGACTGGGACGCCAAGTGCGAAATCCGAGTGGCGGGAAGGGTGGTGCGGTCCGGGTTGCAGTTGAAACTGCTTGGCGTTACCCTGTACCGTCTCCTCCACTTTGGCCCCCACTGCCGTGCGCTACGTCAGCGCACCAGCCCCAGGCTGCAACAGCTCAGGAAGCTGACAGGCCGCAGCTGGGGAATCGGCGAGAAACAGCTGCGCACCGTGGCAAGCGGCTATGTCCGCAGCGCGCTAGAACATGCGGCGGCGGCGTGGTTGCCTGCAGCGTCCCCGTCGCACGTTGAGAGCCTCGAACGGGAGATGCGTGCGGCTGCGCGAATCATCACGTGCTGCCCTCTGTCGACGCCAGCCCACGCCGTTCTTGCGGAGGCGGGGCTGGAGCCGATGACAGCGCGGCGCACGGCGCTGGCGGCCCGTCTCCTGGCCAGTGCCCACACCCTGCCGGAGGAAGATCCCCTGCGAGCGGTGATCGAAGCGTCTCCGTCGACCCGCCTGAGGAACACTGTGGGCTGGAGGAAGGTGGGCCGCGAGGTTTGGATAGCGGAGAGGGTAGAGGGCCCCATTGAGTGGTCCGTGACCCCCCGCCCCCCGCCGTGAACCCGTGCCGAGGGCGTCACCTTTAATCTCAGCGTTGGCGTGCTGCGTCCGGGATCGTCCCCGGCAGAGAAGAGGAGAGTTGCGGAGCATCACCTCTCGGCCCCTCCGCAGTGCGCCACATGGATTTGGACGGATGGGTCAGCAGATGGGGGTGTGCTGAATGGCGGCGCTGGAGCGTTGGTGGTGCGGATGGAGAGAGACAAGGCGGAGGTGCGAGTCCCTACTGGTTCCCTGTACTCCAGCTTCAGGGCCGAGATGTTCGCCCTCGACGCGTCCCTCACTTTCTTTTGTGAACATCTAGACGAGGACCCTGGAGATCCGGTTGTCTTCTGCACAGGCAGTCAGTCGGCGCTGGCGACCCTGGACAAGGGGCCGCCCGCCCAGTCCTCGCTCCTGGCGGCCGCCATCTGGCATGCCCTGCTTGATGTTGCGGCGAGGGGGCGGCGGGTGCACCTACAGTGGGTCCCCTCTCACTGCGGACTGGCAGGCAACGAGAGGGCCGACACCCTGGTCAAAGAGGCCTCGCTGTTACCCCAAGGGGTGGTGTCGGTGGACGTCCGGACGGTCCACTGTGCGGCCACGAGAGCGGCAAAGGCGCGCGCAAAGCAGAAATGGCCCGGGGCTGGTACCGCACCCTGATGGGCTCACACGTGCCGCCGCCGGTGACCGGCCTGAGCCACTCTGAGGCTGCCTACGTCCACCAACTCCGTGCGGGTCACTGGCCTGGTTCAGCCCAGTACCTGCACAGGATCGGCCGGAACCCTTCCAGCCACTGCCTCCAGTGCAGCTCGCTGGATTGCCGGGCCGGCTGGTGCACCATCTGCCGGGAAGAGGCTGACACCCCTGAGCACGTCCTGCGGAGGTGCCCCGCGCTGATGAGGACCTGGCTGCGTCTCCTGGGTACGATATCGCCAAATCAAGACCGACTGCGGAGCGACGTCGTGATGGTGGCCCTGGCGGCCGCTGCCAGAAACCTCTAGAGCCGCTCGGCTACTTTTGACTCTTAGCCGACGGAGGGAACACAACAACAAGATCTTCACCGACCAGCATGCTAAAACCAAAAGCCAGACATTTATAAGTTAAAATAGGGCTTCGGTAGAACAGAGAGCGCCCTTTCTGAGTCAGAATTAGCCCTCTTCAGGCAAGAATGCACCGTGTACAGACCATAATGGATAAAGACAAGGCTTACAGTGTCCCTCTGAAGGACAGTATGATCGAAGTCGATCTTTATATTGAAACCATATCTGCATTTGAGACGTGCCGTGCGTGCATGCATGTGTGCGTGCGTGCGTGCATGCATGCGTGCGTGCTTGCGTGCGTGCTTGCGTGCGTGTGCGTGTGCGTGTGCGTGCTTGCGTGCGTGTGCGTGTGCGTGTGCGTGTGCGTGTGCGTGTGCGTGTGCGTGTGCGTGTGCGTGTGCGTTGTGCAGTGTGCGATGTGCGTGTTGCGTGTGCGTTGTGGCGTGTGCGTGTAGCGCGTTGCGGCGTGCGTGCGTGCGGCGTGCCGTGCGGCGTTGCGTGCGTGCGTGCGTGCGTGCGTGCGTGCGTGCGTGCGTGCGTGCGTGCGTGCGTGTGTGCGTGTACGTTTGACGTCACCTGGGAGTGTGCGGCAGCAGGTCCCAGACGGCAGCAACCACCGACTCCACCACCCAGACGGCGGAGATGAGACTGCTTAGTAGGAGACACACGAGGAAGCAGGCGGCCCAGAACCCACCGCCGGGGGCGTGGAGCAGCAGTGTCTCCGTTACTATGGTCACCATATGGTCACCTGCAAATGACGTCAATACCTTTGTAAGATCAGCTACACAGCTGACGAAACGAGCTCGTGTATCAAGGAAATGGACCGAAGTGTAGGATACTGTTATGTCAAGTTAAGCGGCTGTATTTCACACACACACACACACACACACACACATACACACACACACACACACACACACACACACACACACACACACATAAACACACACACACACACACACACACACATCGTGAGAAAATCGTGTTTGCCTCGTCAAGGCGCTTTGAATCATGTACATGATTACCAGGTTAGGTCAACCTATGAATGTGACCTTAGTCTAAGGTCAAAAGGTGACACAATAAGGCTATGTTGCACATAAGAAGACGCATCTCGACAAGACAAACACATTGGTGCTGTTTTCACGTCTCTATCTTGATGTTATCGACAGTTATTGCCAACAAGGTGTTTGTGATCTCGGATGATCTCGGCTGACCCTGTAGGGATACCAGAACAAAGACTACACTTTGGTCTTCAATAATGGTCTATGATAACATAGTACAGAAGGAATTGGATCATGCGTATCCTCAGAATGGAAAGCATTTTTGTTTTAAGCCTTTACATGAGTGACCCTCCCTCTATCCAACGCCACAACCGCACCTTACGTTAACACCACAATAGAAAACAAAAGAATAAAGTCGCGCCA